>JARHVA010007153.1:605000-742740 GCA_037957365.1 Torreya grandis
CCTCGTCTATCACTATCAATAAAGTATTATGCAAACATTTACTATCCCGTTCACATTCAAAGGCACTACCCTAAACTTCAAAATTAATAAACCAGTCACAATGATTAAGACCAAGAAAATTTTGAATCACCTAAGATAATATAATTTTGATATTTTCAAGTGTAAAAATATAGATTACATCTTACATTCATAAAAGAATCACCATTTCACACATGATCCTGATGGGGAGAACGAAGTGTGGTTTAAATTCCCTCTCCATAGTGTTGGATACATAGGTATCTCTCAACTATTCATTGGGGAGTTTTTGAGGTCATATAAAGCCACATATATTTTATTTATGTAGTCTTAAAAATAGTTAATAAATTTTATACAGTATTTACAAGTGAATGAGATAATTTTTTTAGATTGTTGCACACATCAAGCACATCATATTGTATAGGGAAAAATATTAAAAATAAACATAATGACATGTACCAAAATGGTGATGGATAGATTCATGTAAAAAATACATAAAATATTAAACACATACATGATACCATATGATAAATATCTTGACAAACTCATCTAGATAGATTTAAACACTCATTTTCCTTATTTGAGTGACTTATAATACTATTTCTAGTATTTTTAACTACTTAAATTTAATTATAAAATTTCATACAAAAGTAACATGCTAAGTATCTATGCTTTTATATTTATATAAAATAAAATTATGCAAACAAAATTATATTTTATAATAGATAAGTCTTTTTATTGTAATAAATAAAAAAATGATCCAATGAGATGTAGAAGAGTTGGTTAAGTGGGTTGGTTGTTCCTAACCCCACCTAGGTTTGAATTTCATTGGGTGTTTATAGGCTAGATGTGGCCATTTGATTTGAATTATTGGTTTTAGTGGATAGTGGTGGTTGTTTCTATTGGTTTAATAGTTTTTGGGGACTTGGTCCTCTGATTAATCCCCAAATTTGGTTTATACCTCTGGTAAAAAATCAATCTAGGCATAGGTCCTATAAACCCTAATATCTATCCAAAAAAAATCAAAAAATGAATTAGTTAAAATGTTATATCTTATTATATCATATAAAAAATAAGGTAAAACACTTAGTATATTTTCATTGTTATAAATACTAGGATTTTGAACCATCTAGTAATACCTTACCTCCTCTTTTTAGATAGATAAAGAGAGAGAGTGTGTGAGAGAGTGAGAGTTGTAGGTTGTAGTTAGGAGGAGGAAGAGATAAGAATTAGATAAAATATAAATTATAATCTTTTTGTAATTAATTATTAAATTATTTTAAATTCTTATGTATAGATTCATTTATTTCTAAATTTTAATATTAATACCAACTTGCTACATTAATGCAGTATTAGCATGGAAGGGATTTGAACTCCAGTCCAAGTGAGATAGGGCCCACTTGTAATAATTTATTGGTAATGTTTCACACACACACACACACACACACACACACACACACACACACACACACACACACACACACACACACACACACACACACACACACACACACACACACACACACACACACACACACACACACACACACACACACACACACACACACACACACACACACACACACACACACACACACACACACACACACACACAAACACATTTGCATTTTATTATTTCAAGTGTGTTTAGTTTATTTAATTTTAATTACTAAAGGTGTGAGTACTTTCATTATATTTCATGATTTTAAGTATGAGTAATTTATTTTAATCATGTTAATGAAATTTTCATTTAGTTTTTTATGATAGAAAATTAAAACCTATATTAACCTTTAATTTCTTGTCATTTACTTCCTAAAAAATGTCTTTACTTTCAAAATAATAGTGTTTAATTTTATTAAGAATATTTATTTCAAGCATGTGTATTACATTCGATCAATTTTTTTACTTTCATTGCAAAACATAATGAATTTTTCTTCCATTATTTCATATAAAACAACTATATTATCTCTCTCAATAATTCAAATTGGATTAGTGATGTATATAAAGTGTAAAATAATTCCAAAGTATACATCTCTTAATTGATAATTAAATGTATTTACATTCTTTTTTCAACATTTCTAGGAAATTTTGTCAAGGTTATAAAGTCTTGATTGGTTGAAAAACATTTATAATTTATAGAATTATTATTTTTATTTAGATTTGGTATAAGTTATAAATTATAAAAATATTCATACTTAATAACCATGTGCAAGACATGGGAGAAAATAATGAAAAATTAAGATCACTTGGTTATATGAAGTGTGAAAGAGATCAGTGGGTTATATTCATAGTGTTTTAACTTATTTAGGAATATTTTTATTAATAAGATAAAACTTACGATAATTCTTATTTTCTAACATAATTCTAAATTAAGTAAAACTACTTAATACAACTAGATGTTCAATTATGATTTCATATTTATGTAAATCACTAATAATACTAATGTAATATTGTGACCAAAACCCCTCATTTTTTAATTTTTTCAAATGAGGACCCAATTTGGTTTCAAATTTTCATGTTCATATATTATTTTTATAAATTAAACCCAAGTCTGAGATATATCTTACTTTAAATTCTAAATCAAAAATTGATGTTGAATTATTCTTATAGATCTTTGAATTTTAAATCTAAGTATTTATTAAAATCAATTTTTGACTTTATTATAGTTTAACTAAGCTAACTAGGTGGTTGTCAAACATTGTTTTTCATATTACAGGCTGTATTAAATTTACTAGTCAACACCAATTTTTCCACATGTCTCTTTTTCACTTAAACACATATCAAATATAGTAGTGGCAAAGCATTATAAGTAATCAAGAAATTTGTTTTAATAATATCATGCCATTCATCACTATTCATCTTCCTCATGGATAAATCTTGAAATTTACAAATCTATTTCCTATTGAACGAGTGAGATCCATCCACATTTCTCAATCCTATTTATTCATGGCATATACAAAAAGGTTTAAATCTATTTTCCTATAGACATCTGAATAAATGAGGTTCTTCCACATATCACCATATTTATTACTCATGGATTATAAAGAAAAATACTAAGCTATGGGGATTCCTTACCATCAAAGTCATTGATATCATGCCACATGTCTTGATCTTATTCACTCATTTTGTACATATTAAGAGGATAAATTATAGATATTTGGATAAGTGAGGACCAACCCTATGTCATCATCTTATTTACTCATATCAAATCAAATCATTAAAATTTGTTGACTATATAGATAAGTGAGATATATCCATGTGTTTGCATCTCACTCAACTTTTATTGATAGGTATAAAGTATAGAGCTCTATGAACATCCAAATAAGATACACTCATCCACATGTTTAGATATCTCTCATCTATGACCTGTATGTAATGACACAATATATATGTTGGGAGAATAAATTAGATAGTAAAGCTATAAAGGATACTTTTTTATATTCATGAGTTATGTACTCATTTTGTCATGTATACGTCTATTTTATCCTATCTATATGACTTGTAATAGGTTATAATATGAATAGACTCCACTTTTGGCATAGAGTACAAGAAGAATATGAATAGGCATAGACTAAAAACATCCATATATACTTATGTTTGTAAGAATGATGGATTTACACTTTTGAAAAGATAAATAGAGACGATTTGGTTATGGTTACCTATGTGGTTTCTTAATTTGTTCCTTGCATGTGTTTTCATGTATAATGTTTGTTTACTTTATATCTAGATTAATATGATTACTATATATATGTTAATGAATCACTTGTTACTCCTAATTCATAATTAATTTACAATAATTCATCCTTGCTATGTCTCTATTTTATAAACTTTTGAATGAATATGATGCACTATCTTATGCACTAAAGTATAACCTAGTTATCCTCATCCTTAGCATACTTTGATGTTTTAAGAACATCTACTAAAAATGGTGTGGTGAGTGTGAAAACACTCCTTATATAAAAATTTATGATAATATGGTTACCATGGAAGAGAGATATTTAGATAATGTTAGACGAAAGAGTATAATTTTGTATAAGAAGATTCAAAATGGACTGGTCTTACAATATAGGAAATCATTCAAGAGCTTATATATGGAAAGATTTATGAAATATTTTGGTTTAAGTTTTATAAATTACTATATAATTGGTTAGCATGGTTTAAATACTATTTTTTAAACCCATGAATAGAAGAAATAATCATTTGGACTAAAGAAAAGATAGACCAGTTACAGAAATTAGAAATTGACTAGATAAGAGCAATAGATTATTAGGTTACTACTACTATAGACATATACATAACTAATTTTGAAATATAATGATACATAGCTTTCTAATCTACACATGAATTGTTTTTTAGAGGAATTATAGGGAAATTTTTTATGTGACTATCTATCCTTGTGAAGATGTTAGTTGTGGAGAAGGCCATGGTGCCTACTCCAACTAATATGGAGTATTAACTTTAGGTGTATGGGGTATGTGTATGATATGATAGTGAATGATGATTAGATGAGTAGATAATTCTTGAACATAAATAAAAAATGGAAACATGAGGTAAGAAGAGTCAAAATAAAATTCTAGATTTAGAACATGAGTTGCAATAATAGAACAAATGGAATATATAAAAGAAAACCTTGGTAGCTACGAGTAGAGGTAAGAGTAGTAGTGAAATAGGTGATGAACAAATAGGAAGATGTGACGAGAAAGAGGAAAGAGGTTAAAAAAACCAAGGATTAAGAAATAGTATGATGAATGATGGTAGATATAAATAAGTAACAAAAAATTAGATGAAGAGATGTTCAAAGAAGAAGGCAAGAATAATGTAGAAGTAGAGTAGCTAGATGATAGATGTAGTGTACAACTAAAAGAATGGGTATTATAAAAATATGAACATGAAGAATTCAAAAAATAGTTATAAAATAATCATAGATTAATCATAGTTTCAAGTGTAAAATAAGAATAAGTCATAGGAAATAATCATTCCCCATAAGAGTACACATCATCACAGCCCAATTTCTTATATTCTAATAAAAATTTTCAACTAGGTAGTTAGGAAGATAGTAGTTGGGAAGGACCATTTTTATAAAAAGTACATCATTTGGGTAATAAAATTGAAATATCATTAATTAGAAAGGATTTCAAGGCCATATGGCTTGTTTAAATCAATGAAAGGAAAAAAGAAAACACAAAAAAAAAAGTGCACAAGTTGACTCTCCTAGTAGTATGAAAGTAGGATCACATAGAATGCAACATCCTCTTGTAACAATGATGCAATAGATCCCATCAACACTAGTTTAAATAATGGGTCATGTTTGAGTATTTATAAATTTTGTAATGTATGTTAGATCTACAAACCTAGAATGGTACTTTCTAACCTATGAAATAATATGGAAAGCTAAGGGCATTACTGATGAATTTGTAAAAAAGTGTAAGTTAGTTGGGGAACTAACTATAAAAGTACTCAAATTTATATACCACAAAGAAATTTAGTAGGAAAATATATAAAAAATTAAGGAATAGCTCATCATATAGCTTAAGATAAATAAATGCATAAGTCAAACTATTTAATACTTGAAGGAGATCAATCAAAAGTTGAGAGAATCAGTATATGACTGTGATCATATATTATTTGATGTTATGAATAAGGTGTAATTTTCCTTAATAAATAAAGATAAATTTATGTCATTTATCAAATGACTATGTTATATAAGCACATTTTCCATTACAAAGACTTAATATACTACTAAAGAAAATTCTAGAGATGTTACCCTATGATTGGAGCAAATTGAAGATGATGGGGAAGCTCTTATCATAAATTCTAAGATTAAAAATACATTGTAGGATTTTATGAAGATAATGGAGAAATATCATGAGGTAAATAAACCTAAGTTAAATATATTGTGTATAGAGTATGGAAAAGAAGGACGTCACAAGAATGATTATCCTAAGATCAAGATATAGTTTTATGAAATTTGCCAAGTAGTAGGATATGAAACAATGTAGTACCATATCTTGCAATAGTATATCAAGAATCCATAGAATTTATATTGTAATTTATGAAGTTACATAATCATGATGAGGAAAATTGTATGAGTTTATAAGAGCTCAAAGAAGACACCACCAAAAATGTATGTGTCATTGTTGTAGAGCAAGTGTCCTAAGCCAAGTAGATAATTCTAGGCCTAGAGGTTGATAAAGTTTGTTCAAACCAAGTAGGTCCATAATGGATTCATATTTTTCCATAGTACCAACCTCAAGGTCTTGTCAGATGGACCCCTCCTTCATCGAGTTGGACACCACCATCATCACAATACTAGTATGCATCACCCTAGATCCTAGTAATGATGCAACAATAGCAAAAAAAGTTTGACCCCAATAGTTACACAATAACAATTTAGAATTGGAGATAATAACTAGTAATATCAACATTATAACACAATTCAATAATAAGGAGGGTGTATAGGAGGTTATGAGTCTAAAAAATGAGGATTTAGGGGTGGATACAAAGGAGGTTACTAAGGTGGTAATGGAAATAAATATGAATGGACTCCTTTTTAATTATATTTATATGGAGAGTATAATCACATGTAACACAATTTACCTTTAAATCCCCAAATATAGTCTTACTACACATACTATATAAAATATGATCAACAAGAGATAAAAGGTTTCCTTGTCTTAGAAAATCAATAAAATGATAAGGCTATTAGGAATGTGAATCTGGTGAATACATAGACTAAAGAGGATGCCTTCCTAAAAATTGTTATATGACATCAACACATAGAAAGAGGTTTTCCTCTGATTGAAATGCCTCAAGATTATGGAATCTAAAAAGCAAAAATGGACAAATATCTAGATCTAGCTATCGAAAAAGGGTTCATATATGAAGTTGCATATATTTTGAATAACATACAACATCAAGAGACTACTAAATGAGATATTGTAGTAATAGATGCTCAAATGTATAAATAGATTGTGTGCATTATGAATTAAGATGGATTTTTCACTATGATAAAACATATATTAAAACTTTTAAGCACACTATACAATGAAGACATTTCTCAGAATATCACAAACTTGATACATAATCCTCTAGAACCTACATAGTGAGGGAAAAAAGACAATTGCTTATTTAGTAAGTAAAAACAAAGAATCCATATGATGTAGATACATGAATCAGCATTGAGATTATAAGATATAAAATTCTAAATATTATCTTTGATTTTGGTAGCACAATCAACATTATTCCTAGGTCTACATGGGAGGTTATTAGCTTGATGGTTCTAAGTTATAGCCCAATAAATCTGAGCTTAGTTAACTATGGATGAGTTGATCCCACCGGTAGATTAGAAGACATTGAGATAAAATTCACATAAATAGCCATATGAGGTGTCTTTGAAGTCAATGACATTAAGATATAAGCAAGACATTACCCTATACTAATTGGTAAGAAATGGGCATATGATGGTTAGATGACTATCAACACTATAAAAAATCAATTAGAGGTAGACCCAGGAGATAATTTTATCATCATTATTTTAAATAGATTAAAAAAACCTTAAATCATCCTATTTAAACCATATTTTCCCTATGTTACAAAAGAAACTATCTGGATGAAGGTAAACTCTGAAGAGAACCCAAAAGATCTATGCACAGCCAAGTGCAACATATTTTATGAGCATACTAAAACTTAGGTATAATATTTACTCACTCCATATTTGAATAAATTTAAATAATGGATGTGTAAACAACTAGTTACTCAACCATTTATAACCTAGTTTTTCATTAAAGATTGCACATCCATGTCTAAAAAATCCCCTACACATTGAGAAGTTGACTTTCTCTATCAATAATATGATCATATGTAGGATTATATAGAGCCATCAAAAGAAGGCACTTTGCCTTGGGAAATAGTTTTATCTATCATTGTAGACTCGAGCATGCACCTAATTAATTAGGCTCCTGGTCATTATGAATTATGACCTATAAGAATGGTCTTCTCACATGAAAGATAAATTCTTGTATACTATGTAATAGATGATATAAATTAGTTCATTCTTTGCATACAAGTTCATATACCAGTGGGTCAGTGCTCTAAACTATTATTTAAAGGGAGTTGTAATGACATGATGGGTAATTCATGGAAATGATGATCTCGAGTGGGATGATGTATATGAACTTATGATTAGGTAATTATAATTACCATAGGTCACAAAAAATGATGGGCCTTTATTCCAAGAAGATGATTGTCCTAAAATTCATATTCATAAATATGTTGAAGTCTAGACTGAGTAACATGTGGCACAAAAGTACTGGGTTCACATTTTCCATTACACACTTACTCTTTTACCATTAGCATGGTGTATGCATCAAGACCGTCAGAGGGAGACAAAACATTGGGCACAAGTGCAAAGTGACTTTATACAAACATTTGTTTTTGAATATGAGAACCCTCTAGTTCACAATACACTACTAAAAATAAAACATTTCCTATGCCATGGGAGCACAAAATATTTAAGCACTACAATAGAATCCACTTAATATAAGAACACAACTTTTGATCTAACTATAACATTACAAAGATATAATTTTTCCAAAAAATAAAAAAAATCTATTACATAGCCATGCCACCAAATAAAAAATGAAGAATAAATCATTGAATATTCAAATACTTATGGTGATATCAATTTGATTGATTTATTTGAACTTGAATGGCTAATAATTTTAGTAAAGGACACTAGTGCAAAACCTACTAAATAAGACAAGTTATGCAACATAAATTTTTTATAATACTAAAGGAAATGAATGATATAAGAATATATTGATGAGGAAAAGTATAATATTTATTAGTATCCTAATAAGAAACATGTGACAAACATTAAAACTGAGGAGGTTCACAAATTGGCACATATAGGTGATTACTAGATAGAAGATGGAGTTTCTAAAGCTATGTAACTCCTGCAAGATTATCAAGAAGTAATCCCCACTAAATTTTTAAAGGTTTAAGAAGTTGATCCATCTCTAAGTGAAATGAATATAAAACTCAAAGAGTGCACATGACACATAAGGAAATAAACATACAATTTAAATCCAAACATGAAGTTAAAATTTAAGGCTAAACTCGATAGAATAAAAGACATAGGTATAATGTATCATATAGATATGGCATATTGGGTTATCCCCATGGTAGTGTATCCTAATAAAATAGAGGAGATCAGAGTATGTGGGGATTATCACACTCTGAATGATGTATGTGTGAATGATCCATGCCTAATTCACTTTACAGATGAAGTTTTAGAATCTATTTTTGGCCATGAATTTTACTCTTTCATAGATGGCTTTAGTGGCTATAATCAAATACCTATCATAGAATAAGATAGAGATAAAATGAATTTTTCCATGGAAATCAGATATTTTAAATACAAGGTAATGCCTTTTGGCCTTAAGAATGCACCTATGGTTTTTTCCCACACAGTGGTGATTACATTTAAAGACTTTAGTCACAAATTATGGACCTTGATAATTGGGTAATATTTTATTTTTTTAAATAATTTTTTTCTAAATTACACCTCATGTTAGAGCAATACTAAACTCAAAGCATTACTCTAAATTTAAAGAAAAGTTTATTTTTAACACCATTTGGTTTTTTTCTAGGTCATTTAGTGTGTAATGAAGGAATTTTGGTAGAATCAACCAAATTTGGCCCACATACCAAGCTTTTGCCTAGATAGATCATCTAAGTAGTTTTTGATTAACCAAATGATCAAATGACTTAAGCAAGTGAAGAAGATAGATCAGACCATCATCAAATGTCATGTAAAAATGAATAGGTTAGTTTAGTTACACAATTCATAATTTCACTTGAGAGGATAAATAGAGCCAAAAGGATGCATGAACATGATGATATTAGTCCCATGATCATTCTATAAAAAATTTATGACTTTATGAGCTTGTTATCTCAAATTACAAATGTTTAAAGTTGAACCAAAAGTCTGGGATGGATGCATGAATGTTAAGTTTAAGCTTCAGCAAATGGTGCATGAATGTCAAGTTTAAGCTTCATCAAATAGATATTTAAATTTAAATGTTACCAAGTTGAACATATATATGATAGGTTTCAATAGTTTTGGATATTATATCAAGATCCAATGGTGAGTGGTAAGATGATAGTTTTAGTGCACCCAAAGAGATCTACGACATGCCTTGAATCACACATCAAAGATCAATGACAAAATCATAGTCAAAAAGTGAACAAGGTCCAAAGGAAGTATGTAAGACTAACAAGTTTCACATTATAAAAGGCCAAAATCAAATACCAATGTGGGGATTCCAAGTGATATGATCTCATGATATTGTAGTAGATATAATGGCATGAAGATGAGGACAAAGTCAGTGGGCTCAAACAGATCTATGGTGTGCATTTAATTGTACCTAGTAGATCAATAGTGAGTGATGGGTCAAAGGTTTAGTGAATATTTAGGATAAATATTTGTGTAAAAATTGTCTCAATTATGCTAAACTAGCATAAGATATACTACTCACATCCATTCATATAAAATGATCCACTAGAATGTAAGAGAATAGATCTAACAGTGCTCATCTAATGTGGATCATAGATTGATGGCCAATGATGAAGGTTAAAGGTGAATTAATATTAAAGGCCTAGATTAAGACCAATGGCTAAAATAAAAATTCAAAAGCTAAGTATTTCAAGAAAAGGTTGAATATAATTTCAATTCAAACTAGGGTAAGAATTTTAAAGGACTATATTTCCATTAGAGCTCAATTGAGTACCACTAAGAATGAGATACATATGTATAGTTGGTTTTGTCAATGATAAATATAAAGTTTTGTCACTGTTGAAGCTTAGTTTAAACCTCTGGGTCCAAGGTTTAGAACATATAGGGTCCATCTTTCAGGGTTTTAGTATTATTTCATGATTGTGATCATTGATATTTAAAGAAATTTTTGTGTAAATAATGAGTTCTTATCTTCCATAGGGTCTAGAGGTAGGATATGTCTATTTAAAGCTAATGGAGATTGAGGAGGATATGCATTTTATAGTTCTTTATTGATATAATAGATATATGAAAAACAATAAAGGAGATTGGTTTTCAATCTATAGAAAAGACCTACATTTAGATATTGAAATGGGGAAGATATGTGATTAATAAAGGACTGCCTCATCTTACAATATATTCACAACCTCAACAATATGTACCTACGACCACTCAAATCAAACATGGTGATGGCTTTAATAGGCACAAGGATATAAGGACCTTACCCTCATAATAAATCAAGTGGAGATAATGTGGAGGATCAAAACAAAGAGAGCTTATGGTTGGAGTAGTAATTGGAGCACTGATTTTTTTAGAACCATAATTATCTTTTCTATAATAGACTTAGTCATGACTTATGATTCAAAATATATTCTTGTATTCTAGTGTATATCTCAGCTAATGAGATGAGCTAGAAGACTATTGGAATAAATAAAGTTTAACTTGTCGATAAAGGATTAGTCTTGATTAGAAGAAGGCACTCATATATAAAACAATCATTTAAATCCCACAACATTTCTTGATCATTAATGACTCCTCTATTCTACCACACATTTTACCCATATCCCTCATTCCCATTCTATAATATATAGGCTTGTAATCCTTGAAATGGACGAACTTTTTTGGGCATGGATAGACTCTACCAAGATTAAGATTAGTAACCTCTTGACATGAATAGAATAATATTTTCATATTTCATTATTTGGGTATAGTGTGCTAATGTCAGTTTGATTTGCATATGTGATATATGTCTCTTCCTTTTCAAATCTTGATCTCACCTAGCTACAAGTTTATCTTGTTATGCATGTCAAGTTTAGTGTTTAATATGACTTGATTAAAGCTAACATGTGGATACATTGACTAGTTAGTACCCTAAATTAGGCCTCTCTATCACTTCCCTTGGGTTTTGATCACTTGGTGAACCTCTTTATGAAATATTGATGTATAATAAACACTTTGATTTGTAGATTTAATATTTTTCTTGTCTCATTATTGTTTTTTAAAGTTAAAATAGAGTGGATGATCAATCAATTTAGGTGCATCACCAACATTATCTTAGACTTCCCTTTTAGTTATCTTTCCCTCACTTTTCACATAACAATTAGTAGGTTTCAATGTAAATGATCTAAGTGATGCATTAGAGGCACTAGCCTCATTAAAAAATTTAAAGGTCTGACCCAAGATTAGGTAAGCCATAGCCTAGGATAATTATCATATTGGAATAGATTCAGGTAGGGGATGTAAATAATCCTTTGCTCAACTAGGGTAGAATATAGGTCTTCAAAAAAATTGGCACACCTAGAGGGACAAGATCGAAAAGAGAGGAAATATTATTGATGTGTCTTTCCTCTAGTCAAATTTTGTAAGCAATCAAGTTAACACAAATGTTGACTCTAAATAAAAGCTTCTAATTATAAGCAGCCCAAGTATGTCTCATTAAATATTTTGATCAATTTTTCATATCATTCGACATATGATGTTGATATAAATATCTTGGTTGAATACCCCTATCATTCACCTCCTTATCAGTAGTTCTAATATGATCTGCATGACCCATATGAGCCTATTCAGCCTTACTAAGAGTTATATCAGAGATATGATGAACCTTATCAAGTTTATCATGATCTTCATTATAAAGGGCATAGATATTACCTTCATCATGACCCATACCAATATTATAATAGCCCTCATGATTCTTGTTATCCTCCTAGTCATTCCATTTGAGTCCCAAATCAACCCATCTCAAGCTTTAATAAAATTCTATTTGGCTATGAGAAAGAGATGATAAGAATAGAAACTAGGAAGAGATATAAAGAGGAGATATCTAAACATGAAATTAAAATTATGAGAGATAAATTATATAAGGTTAAATAGGTATGTTCATATTTCATAAGGCATGGTCACTCAAGGTTTAGCTCTAATATTCTAGAGATTACAAGCCTAATAGTAAACATTGAATAGAGGTTAGTGGTTTATAAGAAACCCCAGGTTCATTATAATCATCATCATGTTCCCATAGAACTCACCTTTTATTTTCGTTAATGTGAAGCCAATGTTTACCATAGCCCTTAAGAGTCCATTCTAACATTTCCTAACTTTCTTACCTATAATTCCATCTAAAAGAGGCCTCTGAAGGCGGGACAAGCATGTTTTGAGGAGACTAATCTCCATGTTTCTTAGTAGATCATACAAAATACTTCATCTTTAGTTTTATAAGGAGACATTTTTAACCAATTGTTTCATGGTTTGGAGGCTAATTTAACTAGGAAGATTGAGTTTGCAAATCAGCATCTCGAGCATTCAATAGCAGTGGAAAAGGTAACACAACAATAAATTCCTTCATTATCACCCATAAAAAAAATAAGTATAGAAGCAGAGGTTTATAAACCTAATTTTACGACTTGGAATTAGATTCAACAATCAATAAATAAAGAAGAACAATTAGACATAATCTAAGATGTTAAAGTCAAGATGAAGTAGGAGGTCATTCAACCTCCACTCTTTCCTGCTAAAAATCCTAGAGCCTTTCCTTCATGAAAAGCCATTCAAGAAGCAAAGCGATAGAGAGAGGAGGTGAAGGTGATCCAAGAAAAGTATATTCATGAGTAAAATCATGTATATATGGTAACTTATTTATACCTTTCTCTTCTTAATGAATATTTTCAATGGTTTACTATGCCACTCTTTGAGAAAGAGCTTCTCCTTTATGAGGAAAATCAAGAAGATGAAGCTAAGGAAAAAGAAAATGGAGGTGACTTGAGTGATCAGTAAAAAATAATGATTAGGACACCTCTTGTAAAATACAAGCATGTTTCAATCTTCCATGATGATGCAAATATAGGACAAGAGCAAGATAAAATTGAGATAGAGGTTGAGATGCAAGAGTAATAACAAGTATATGAAGAGAAGGTTGTTAATGTTCAATAGGAAGATAATCGAATTATAGAAGTTAAAGGTGTTTAACATTAATTCCTTGATGACTAAATATATTCCATTCATCATGAAGAGCAAGAATACTTTGAAAGCATTCTTATTCATCAGCTTGATGTTGAAGATGAAGTGATTTTGATTGACCAATCTGAGATATCAAAAGAAGACTTGTAGCCTCACGATTGTGGTTATGAAATTGATATGATTAATTTTAAATTTTAGTTTCAAAAGGCTCAAATTGAATTATAGATTCGTAATAAAAAAATATTTAGATTTGTTTAATATCTCTCATTTAAGTTATTCTTTACTTTAATGTGTTCCATTATAGGATAAGAGGAGGGCTATAATAAATAAAGAGGCAATTGTTCTATTAAGAGATGACATGTTTAAACTTTTCAAACATGGTTATCAACTTTTATCTTAAAATTTAGACATATCTTTAATTTTGGAAGCTAATAATGAGCTCAAATGGCCTCAAAAAGTCATAAGATCAGATCCACCTCTCTTAGACGTCAACCTTGTAGATATATCAAATGAGACATGCCAATCTAGCCAACATGATCATACTCAACAACTCATAAATGAAAAAGAATTGAATATGTTCTTATAAATTCCACAAATTTAGGTAGGGTATGATTGGGTCTTGGAATCACATCTACAATTTATGCACCTAAAATTAGTAGTAGAGGACCTAGTTTCTTCCCTATGAAGACATGAATTTGAAAATGCTCTTAGCTACATAAGAGAGTTATCAAGAAAAAACAAGCATGTTTCAAAGTTCCAAGGTGCATAAAATAACTTTCCATTTGATCCTAGATGGAATAATCCTATTTTAGGTTAGTTATTTTAGGTTTATTTTGTTTCAATAAGTGATTAAAACAAGTATTAGTTTGTTTTCATTTTGTCTTGTTTTCCTCATTTCCTTAGGTTAGTTGTCCTTAATTTGTTTAGGTTAGTTTCCCTTATATTATATGTTTCCATTTAATAAATGCCTTTGGAACTTTGTTTTGTTTTATTCTTTTTGGTCTTTCTTTATTTTATAAGGAGTCATCCAAAGGCTGGCATCTATTTTTTTAGCTTTAGATCAATATGTTGAACAAAGAGAGGGGGTTCCATGCCCAATAGATTATAAAAGTCAAATAGTCTAAGTTCTCAAGCATAACATGCATGATTCCTAGTTGAGTCACTAAAGATGTTGGCCAAATTTGAGCCACATACCAAAATTTTTCCTAGATAGATTATCTGAGTAGTTATTAATTGACCAAATTATCAAATGACTTGATCAAGTGAATAAGATATACTAAACTATCATCAAATGTCATGCATAAATAAATAGGTTATTCTAGTTTCACACTTCATAAATTCACTTTGAAGGATGATCAAATTTAAAGGAATGCATGGACGTGATTATATTAGTCCTAGGATCATGTTCTAAAAATTTTGTGACTTGTTGATATTGTTATATCAAGTTATAATTATTTAAAGTTAAAATAGTAGTCAAGGATGGGTGTGCAAACATCAAGTTCAAGATTATCCAAATAGACATTAAAATAAAAAATTTCCCATGTTGAATGTAGATCTAAAAAGTGTTAAGATTGTAGGACCTTAAATCAAGATCCAATGGAGATCAGTAATATGACAGTGTTAGTGGGCCAAAATAGATCTACATCACATGTTAAATCATACATCAAAGATCAATGGGGATCTTGTAGTCAAAAAGTCAAATGATTCTATAGGAAGCATGAAATAATGACAAGTGTGATATTCTCAAAGGCCAAAATCAAATACTATTGTTGGGATACCAAGTGGAATGATCTCACAAGACTATATTATATCTAATGGTATGTTGGCAAGGATAGAGTAAATGGGCCCAAATAAATCTATGATGTGATTTTAATCATACCAAATAGATCAATGATGAGAGATGGGTCAAAGGGTCAACAAATATTGAAGACAAATTCATAGGTGAAAAGTGTTTCAACCATGTTAAACTGGTAGAAGATCTATGGCTCATGTCCATTCATATAGAAGGATCTAATGGCATGTGAGAGAGTAGATCCAGCAGTGCTTATCACATGTGGATCAAAAATTGATGACCAATGATGAAGGTCAATGGTGACTTAATCTCAAAGGCCTAGATTAAGATTAATGACTAAAATTAAAATTTGAAATCCAAAGTTTTCAATCAAAGGTTAAATATAACTTTAAGTCAAACCAGGGCAAGCATTTTAAAGGACTAAATTGCCATTAAATCTTGTTCAAGAAATGGTAAGCATAAGATGTAGGCATATAGTCAGGGTTGTGAATGATAAATATAAATTTTTGATGCCATTTAAGCTCAGTATGAAGCTTTTATTTAAAGTTTTAGAATATATAGGGTCCATATTTTTGGTTAGTAATATTGTTTCATGACTATGATATTTACTCTTCAAAGAAGGATCTATACATATAATGAGTTCTTGACTTCCACATGGTCTAGAGTTAGGATAGGTCTATTTAAACCTATTGAATATTGAGGAGGCTAAGTATTTTATAGGTTTTTATTGATATAATATATATAGGAAAACCAATAGAGGAGATTGGTTTTCAATCTATTTAAAATACCTATGTTTAGATATTGAAATGGGGTAGATATGTGATTAATGAAGGAATGTCTCATCTTCCAATATGGTTAAAACCTTGATAACAAGTACTTTCTTCCACTCAAAGTAGACATGATGATGGATTTTTCAAGCCAAAGGATATAAGGACATTTTCCTCATAATAAAGTAAGTGGAGATGACATGGAGGATAAAAAAGAGATATAGTGGTTGGAGAAGTAGGTAGAGCATTGATTATCTTTATAATCGTAAAGATATTTTCTCTAAGAGACTTAAAAATAAATCATTATTAAAAATAGATTATTGTCTTCTAGTATCTCTTAGAAAACTAAAGGATTTGGAAGGATAATACTATTGGAGAAAATGAAGGTTAGCTTGTCGATAAAAGATTAGCCATGATTAGAATAAGGCATGCATACAAAAAAAATCAATGAATTGCCACCAAATTTATTGATCATTAATGACTCCTTATCCATTATCCTATGCATGTTCCCCATCTCCCTCATTCCAATTCTACTATATATATTAGGGATTCTATGCCTTGAAATTGAACCTCTTTATTAGGCATGACTATACTCTACCAAGATTGAAATTAGTAACCTATTTAGATTTCATTGTTCAGGAGAGATTAGACTTTGCATATGTGGTAGAAATCCCTCCCTTGTCAAATCTTGATATCACCTAGTTACTAGTTTATCTTGTTATATAGGTCATGTTTAGGGTTTAATGTGACTTTATTAAAGCTAGCATATGGATACATTAACTGGTTAGTGCCCTGAATTAGGCCTCTTCATCACTTCCCTCAGGTTTTGATCACTTAGTTAACCTCTACATGAAATACTAATTTATAACAAACATTTGGAGTTGTAGATTTGTCTTTTACTTATCTCATTAGTGTTTTTGGAAGTTTAACTATAGTGGATGATCAATCAATCTAGGTGCATCACCAAAATTAGCTTATACTTCCCTTTCAATTATATTCCCTCTATTTTCCCAGTTAATTATAAGGTTTGAATAGAAATGAGCTAAGTGATGCATCATAGGAGATAACCTCATTAAAAATCCTAGAGGTCTAACCCAAGATTAGGTAACTGATAGCCTAAGATCATTCGAATGTTGGACTAGATTTGGTTAGTGGACACGAATAATCCTTTGCTCAACTAAGGTGCAATATATGTGTATAATAGGTAGAGCATGCCAAAATAATAGTAATTTTGAGTATTCATCCACCTGTCAACTCCATAGAAGTGTGATATTTTCTTGGCCATATAGGGTACTATCATAAGTTTATCAAAGGATATGCAACCATTTCATCTTTTTTGGAATCCTTACTACACAAAAGTGTCAAGTTTGTTTGGAGTGTAGAGTATCAAGAAACCTTTATTGAAATCAAGAAGAGATAGGTCACTACACCTGTCCTTATATTTACACATTAGAATAAGACATTTCACATGCACATTGATGCTTTGGGTATCGTTGTTGTGTTGTACTTGTGAATTTGGGAGATGGTAGAATTGACCATCCCATTCATTTTATAAATTAAAGTTGTATGACATATAAAAGAACTAAATTATAATTTAAAGAGAATCATTGGATATATTTTTCACACTATAAATTTTTTGACACTATCTTATTCTAATGCAATTCAAAGTTTTCACAGATCATCAAGCTCTACACTACCTCGTTAATAAGTCGATGCTGGGAGGATGAAACTCTAGGTGGTTGATGCTATTTCAGGAATTCCAATTTCACATTAACATCAAGACAAGAAGAGAAAATATGGGGTTGGATCATCTCAAATGCATCCCCAATGGTGAATAACTATAAGAATTAGAAGAATATTCTCTTGATACTCATTTATTTCACATTTTGATGATTCCTAAAAATTTAGAAGAAATCACCAAATTCATTGAATAAAGAGTATTCCTTGTGCACTACCAAGAAAGAGATAAGAAGTATTTTATAACTAGAGCTTTAACATACACCATAATTAATGGGATTTTGTATCACTTGGGGAAGGATGAAGTACTACACATAGTATTTATAGAGCATTAAATCACAAATCTTATAGGAGGCACACCAATAAATAGGAGGACATTTTGTTGGAGAAGTTACTACCAAAAATTTGTTATAGAGTGGGATATGGTGGCCAAATAATTTTTAGGATGCATGTAGAGTATCACAGCACTATGATGTATGTCAACACATGGGTCAACCACTACAAAGAGATTAAATTCCCTTGTATCCTTTATTATCTAAATAACATTTTAAACAATGGAGCATTAACTTTGTTGAACCTATCAATCCACAAAGTAAATATAGTAATGCAAGGTATATTATCACTAAAATCAAATACTTTACCAAATGGGTTAAAGTTTTTATGACACCTAGCTATGGTGTGAAGGACATAACAAAGTTTGTCTATGAGAAAATTATTACAAGATTTGGATGCCCCATCAAGATCATTAGTGATTGAGGGATGCACATCCTAAATTACACCATCAATGCTGTTACTAAGGAATTTATGATTTATCATCATAAAAGCACTGTGTACCATCCACAAGATAATGGTGAAGTTGAAGCTTACAATAAAGTGTTGGGTAAAATGTTGGCAAAGATATATGATGGCAAGAGGGATGATTGGGAATATTAAATTCCTTTGATTTTTTTGGAATATCACACACACTATAAGAGGGTTATAGGTTTTAATCCATTACAATTGGTGTATGGTCTTGAAGTAATTATGCTAATAGAATATTGGGTACCTAGTCTAAGCATTACAATGTTTATGAGACTAGAGGTCATGAGTCACTCACTAAAAGACTTCTTGAACTAAATAGGGTAGATGAGTACATACATATAAAATATTAGACATAAGAAGTTCAAAAATAGAGACAAAAATAATGGCATGATAGG
Source organism: Torreya grandis (assembly GCA_037957365.1). Lineage (NCBI taxonomy): Eukaryota > Viridiplantae > Streptophyta > Pinopsida > Cupressales > Taxaceae > Torreya > Torreya grandis. The sequence goes on from JARHVA010007153.1 coordinate 624,516, forward strand.
AATCTACACCACAAAGAATTTCATAAAGATCAATGAGATTTATTGTATGATAGTTATTTTAGAGCATTCTCTAGAAAATTATAGATTTGATTGAAAGGGCCTTATGTTATACATGAAATATCATATAAATGAACCATTTGTTTGAGAGATATTTAGGTAACCATTTCACCAGAGTAGGTGAATGGTTGTATGCTTACTACGCCTTACCATTAACTGTCTTAATTGATCTCATTCTACTAAGTGAGTGGGTGATGAGTAACACCAAGTAGATTAGGATTTATATTTTCTATCTATTTTTTGTGTGCTTATTTTCTACCTATGAGTGTTTGTAGATGATCTCTTCACTACCATTGAAAACCAAGATAGAAATTATAACATGCACCAACCATACATAGAATAATTCACATGAACCATCATGGATGTTAATAGGAGTTAATGAAATAAATTGATTCTAAGAAAGGTATGAATAAGTTATATCAACAAGATATTCATCATATAATGATCATCCACCAAAATTTAATGATAGATTTGAGGTTAAATTTCCTTAATATTAAAGAAATTGAAAACCCATCAACATCATTCATTTATACTCTAGTAAATAATGTAAAGAGCATAATGGAATATCTCCACACATATGTCAATCACTAATTGTATTAATCTCTAGATTAGATAAGATTTTCCACATCAATCATTTCATTCATATTGAATGGATAACTAAGTGTGACATTTATATAGAAACCAACATGCACAAAATCTATAAAATCCAAGATCATAAACCAAGTTATCATTTCATTCTTTCATAGATGTTTACAAATTATAAATTCAAAGAGGCAAGCTAGTTTATTACACATAAAGATGATAACATTGAAATTTCATCACTTCAAAAAATATGGATAATTCACAACTCATTAGGGGACTAATTGATGCATAAAAGGAAGTAATGGGCATTGATATAGATCATAGTTAGACCAAATTTAATGATCCATAGTTTTTTGAATTCCTTCAAGTAGAATATTAGAATTTATTTCATCTAGAACCCATTGATGTTGTGTAACTAATTGATATTATAGTCCCCATTGCTTTCAAAATATAGATGTCAAGCACCTACTTTAAATGCCTAATTTTGGAAACCTAAGGGGGATTGTACAAGTTTTACTCAGCTGATATAATGATGATAACATCTACCTTTTCCCAAATGTTATATTTTCATAAACACAAAATCCATGGCCTAATATTTGGGCATGCCTATTCGAGGAGACTCCATTTCTCCATATAAGATGAGAATGCGACCTATTCTCTATGAGGTCTATGATTTATATGTTTGAAGATCAAGAGGGATCCCAATTGAATAAATCCATGATGAGAGAGTGCACATCCTCATTGAATGCATCATAAGGAGGTTTTGGTATATGACCAAGTCTATGAAATAAATTCTAAAAGGGGTCATGGACATCACACACCATATGATCCACCAAAATGAGTAATTCAACTAGTTAGAGTATTAAATTCAATAAATACTCATAAATATTGCTAAGTGATACATATCTCTAAATAAAACATTATAGTATCAATTCCTCATATTTATCCTTTGATTTACATAATGTAAGTCCTCAAAGGGAGAAGTACACCTTGACATAGATTATTGGCCAACATAGCAATTCCCTAATTTTATATAGACACTTGAGCATGAAACCCTAACACATGAGAGAAAATTCTAAGCATGGTATGAGGAGTGTTTGGAGGTGATTCCCACACATCCTCATCTATCACCAAATGTCATGTAGTATTTGGGCCAACACATTTTTATTACCTTAATAACTAAAGGTGTCCTCATACACATCCACAAAGTTTCCCTTTACACCTCTTCCATTCTTTGTCACCTTGGTCATGGTGAAAATATAAGTCTCCAAATATAAAGCCTTAATAACCAAACATGCAACTACACTTCAATCCATACCACTTGTATTAGACATCCCTACAATGTATCAATCATAATAAGCCACCAGTTTATAACCATAAAAGAGAAAGTATAATATTTCCACCAAAGATAAATATGCATCTCCTTAATTGAAGTGAAAGACATAGAACATAATAACCTAGTTAGATGATCCCAAGGTGCCCCAAAACATAAAATCATCCAACCTTACATATATGAGCATGGATGAATAAGAAGTCTACCAATTAATGACTATAGACATGGATGAAGACTTATATGACAAAGAGGAGATAAGAAATTTGTCTTTTGGATGACTTTGCACATAGTCTATGTACATAAATATGTTCCTCTAAACCCATGTGTTTACCTCCCACCATGCCCTACATCTATAATCATCAACATAATACAAGAATAAGTGGAGTAACTATAGTGAAGGATTGACTTTTTCTAGTAGTAACCTAATCTTACCTTTGTATCCAAGGATGTCTTTGTTCCACTAACATAAATTCACTAGAATCACTCATTTACAAACCTTAAACTAGGCATGAGGCTATGGTCTCACCTAAACTATAATATTGCACATTAATTTGACTAATACAAGAAGCACAACCTACTCCATCCTCCACTTCACCATCACCCAAATGTAGGTTGGTCGCTCTCAAATGAAATAAGACATAGATTTCTAGCTTAGTGGTCTAACCAAGAGATTCACTACCATCAATGTAATATTAAGAAGTCAAAGATATCACATTTGATTAACCTACTATATAAAATCATCAAGACATAAGGGAAGAAGTAGCTCACATAGTATAATGGTGTGTTAGAAAGGAGGAGAAGAATCATCAAAAGGAGCAGTATCAATAGTAACAAAGCCACTCAGCTAATGATATAGAGGTCATGAAAAAATCCAAGGATGTATAAGTTGACCAATAGAAATACATTGAAGTGGGTAACAAGGAACATGAATTTTTTGATGTAGTAAATAAATCACATGAGGTTAAAGTGTAGAAAGATAAAGAATTTGAGCTCATTGCCAAGGCTAAGACAAAATAAGAAGAAAAATAGAAATAAAATGTAATGATGTAGGAAAATAAGGCCGATAAAGATGACATACATGAATAATAAAAAGTAGAGGAAGTGGTAAATAAGAAGAAGGAAGAAGAAGATGAAGACATGTGCTAATAATAGGCATATGCACAAGCACAAGTAAAATCATAGGCATAAGTGTAGACATAGGATATGGATTAGCAAGCCAAGGATATGGCCCTAGCAAAGAAAAATTAAGAATAAAAAGAAGAATAATGTAAGTAGAATTTTTAGGTAGAAGAAACACAAGCAAAACAATAATATGTGTAGGAAAAACTAAACAAGAAAGTGGAAGATGAGGAAGAAGTCAAAAGAAAACAAGATGAAAATATTGTGCAATAATTCAAGATGGTAGAAGAGGCCATGGAATCGAAGTAGTAAGAAATTGAGAAACCACAAGTATAAGCATCATATCTAAAATAAGAAGTACCAACTATAACTACAATAGGTCCTAAATTCCTAAAACTACCCTTGGAAGGAGTTTGGCTCTGAGATGTCTCAACTATTGGTGCTCGATGCATCACCTTTTCTCTCCCACTTATGATAATGCCTCAAATTGACTCTTATAAAAATTTAAGTACATTTGCCACACTCCACCTAAAGTATAAAACATCATTAGATGTCTCTAGACTCCCACTAAAGAAATAACAAGAGGGTGAAGTAAAATATTAGGAGTTAATTATGTAGAAGACCACTTATTTATATCTAGAGATGGATCAATCCAAGGTGGAGAATGTTGAGTTGAAAATTAATATTCATTAAGATATATATATATATATATATATATATATATATATATATATATATATATCTTAATGAATATTAATTTTCAACTCAACATTCTCCACCTTGGATTGATCCATCTCTAGATATAAATAAGTGGTCTTCTACATAATTAACTCCTAATATTTTACTTCACATAATATATATATGTATGTATGTATGTATATATATATATATATATATATATATATATATATATATATATATATATATATATATATATATATGTATATGTATATATATATGTGTGTGTGTGTGTGAATATATATATATATATATATATATATATATATATATGTATGTATATATATATGTATGTATATATATATATATATATATATATAGTATTCATATTTGGATTTGGTCACTCAAGCAATTAGGTACCAAGTCATGCTTGAATAGTGAAGGCTTAAGACTATGGTCTCTGAATTAATGAAGGACTAGTGCATATCTTAAAAACTCCATGTAGTTAACACATTGGGACATGATTTTAAGATAAAGGATATGATGCTCATCACTTTTTTCAAGGAGTAACAAGGCATGTTGGACATTTCTACACTATAATCATAAAAGGTTACACATAATTTCCTAGACAGGAAGCAACAACTAGATGATTTTTTAATTCATTATAGTGTAGAATTTGCCATGGCTATCACCTTCAAGATAGCTATAAGTATCCACACTACCTCTATGGATGATAATGATATATCACTTTAGTATTATCCTAGTCCCAAAGATAACATGCATGAAAACATCCTAAATTAGAAATGTTAGCTTCATTGTAGTTATTTTGCTAGTCTCGAAGCCCAACATCATGTAGACAAACTGGAATAGTTGTGTGGTGAGATCTAGACTAGGGTCACAAACAACAAGGTAGCCATGAGAATAACTAATTACATGTATCTCAATTAGATAATTGGATATCATGCACCTTTATATGCATAATCTAAGATTCCATGCTTGATTTGAATACTTACAAGGCTAATCTATCTCCCTTTTATAATGAGGTTACCTAGATTTTCAACACACCTATGTATAATCCACCATCATAGATCCAATAGATCATCACTCAATACAAGGCTACATAGTCAAATCCTAAGGACTCTTTTGGCTAGTCATCATCTATGACCATGTCACCTCCATCAAGTTAAGTACTACATAGAGTATTAATTTTTTAAGAAAATTATATAAACACTTTGTATTGAGGATGAATTAGTAAGACAAGAAGGTATAGTATGGTTAAAAACCCATAAATTTTAGCCACCTAGTTAAGTTAGTATATTGAAAACTCAAAATGGTGGTATAATGGTATTCTATCTAGTTGAAAACCCAAAAGGGTAGCTAAGCAATGTGTAAGAGGTGAAAATCAAAAACAACACCTTGAGTGATTATGACTCTTACTAGCCTAACCACTTCTTAAGCTTCTACCCTTTGTGTAATTTCAAAATATTTTATGATGTTTTCTAAGGATGAGACAACATTTTAATTTCAAGAAAGTTTTGGGAGAAAAAATTAGATAGTAAAGTTGCATAAGATAATTGTCTAATATTTGTGAGTTATGTACACATTTTGTCATGTATATGTCTATTTTATCCTATCTTAATGACCTATAATAGTTTATAATAATAATATACTCCACTTTTGGTACCAAGTACAAGAAGAATATGAATAGTCATATACTAAAAAAATCTATATATACTTATGTTTATAAGAATAATGGAGTTCCACTTTTTAAGAGATCAATAGAGATTATCTAGTTATGGTTACCTACGTGGTTTCTTACATTATTCATTGTATGTTTTCTCATGTATAATGTTTAATTAATTTCTATCCATATTAATTCAAATACTCTATATATGTTAATGAATCATTGGTTATTCGTACTTCCTACTTAACAAGCAATAACTCATCCTTGCTATGTTTCTATTTTCCAACCTTTTGAATGAATACAATGAAGTATCATGTACACTAAAGTATAACCTAGTTATCCTCATCCTTAGCATGTTTTTATGCTTCAAGATACTTTGATAATAATATGAATTGATCCATATCATAGGGCCCAAGACCAAGTGCATGGTGGACAACAAATATTGGTTGTGTAGAGTGAATGAGTAAAAGTAATTTAGACAAAGCAACCAAACACATTAAATGGAGTGGAAGTATTATTTTTAAGAAATTTAACTTATATTCATTAATGGTGAATAGGGAAAACTTGTACAATATGCTAAAGTGCATGTATTACAAAATAGATATGAAAATCATGATATCTATGTTATGACTGTGTAAAAGCATCAACCTTTGGCTAGATGTATATTATACATACTTATATAATTAGAATATAATAATATTTACAACTAATAGTAGCTACCAAGAATACGTTTATGTCACTTCATATTCTAGTATGGATGATTGTTGAGGAACCTCTTAGAGAATGTGGATGGGGTGAATTTACACATAGATGTTATGTTGAATCCATAAAGTTGAATATTTCGTTAATGGGTATTATGGAGTGTGCAAGAGTAAGGCATGTGGATATATGAGCTACAAAGGATGTAGGTGTCAATAAGTAGGCATAAAATTTATCATGAATCTATAAATCATGTGAGGTCATAGTCTACGATCTAAGATCACCACTAACTGAAAGTCTATGATCAAGCATGAGACTTGTGTGGAAAGTTATCATCTAACTTATTTAAAATTAGTGCATAATATTAGATAAGACATGTGCACTTTGTATATAATATCAAACAAGGATTAAACTTAACCATGTACAATATGTGCATGGATCATTTTACTTTTCTTGAATATTAATGGTTTCCATTACATTGGTGTGAAATTGTAGAAATGACACTTGAATTTGCTTTAAAGTGTACCACTTGGCTTGATCAACAAACTGTCCAACATTGACCACTCCAAAAATTTGATGTGTGCCATGGTGGGTGTGTGTGCCTATCACTTCAATGATTTGGTCCTTTATTCAATATGAAAATGTTTAGGATCCAAATTAGAGGGATGTTATATCACTACTACCTCAAGAAGTGGCAGATGGTAAGGCTTGAGAAGCTTCAAATTAAAGATTGGGTACATGCCTAATTATTGAGGTAGATCAATAATAAAGGCATTCTCACTAATTACATAGAGAATGGTCTAAGGACCATATCACAGAGGCTTAATCTTTTAGTGTGGACCTTTGAATTACTCTTTCTAAATTTACAACCATACTTTATCATCAACTCAAAATGTATGTCATTGCACTCCTTTTTATTTTCTTGGGTGCAAGAGAAAATCATATAAACTTGATGGTGAATAGATTGAATATGGTTTAAAAAATTCTCATCTTTGTCTATTTCTCATACTTGTGCATGAAAATTAGTGTCTATTGGTGGGTAGCAGATGTATATAGATACCAAAGGTTTAAACCAAAGACATGTTTGGAATGGACTATGTCACATAGATATGTGAAGATCCCTATTGTAGGCATGTTGAATGTATAGGAGGTTGTCATCCCAAGTGAAAACATGCATATAGTTTTAAATTCATATAAGATGCATAAGTGTGTGATTGAGAACTTTAGTTTTCCCATATATCTAATGATGAAAAAGAGGTAATCAATATAGTTGTGTACCCATAAAGTCCCATAATGATTACCATAGTCTATTGATCTATTTGTGTACCCATAAAGTCCCATAATTAGTACCATAAATGAGTCACAAAGTGTAGATCATAGTTAGATATGATGGATATTGATGGCCCAAAATTGAACAAAACATGGTTGAAGAAAGATTGCATTGTACCAATTGCATCAATGTATTTTTTACAAGAAACCATGATAGACATATTGGAAAACCAATCCAATATAAGCATAATATTATATTTAACCACCTCCTAAAAGTGTTTCCTAGACTAGGTAAAAACTCCATTGATTATCTCTTTACCCCCATGAAGGCGTAGTGGGGAGCCAAATTATGTAAGACTATTCCCTTCCTCTTTAGATTCATATGGGACTTTCCCTTCCTCCTTGGGTGGTCAATTTTTGAATATCCAAGACCCACAAGATTTGAACTAATGGGATAATAATCCCAAAGGTGAGTTTTCATAAAACATGAATTTTCCTAGATTTATGCAAAGGGGTTTATTTTCAAGTCAACACACTAAAAATATGAAACACACATGTCTAAAATATAATTCACCACCAAATAATATTAACCACATCATTGGTGACTAATGAGAGGCTCTATAAAAATTTATCCTCTTTTTCCTATAACCTCAATTTATTGCTACTTGTTATAATGAAATTTGAATCTCATTTTACAATAATGAATGCCATGTATAAGTGATTTGTGTCCATTTGAAATCTAGGCAATATTTTTGTTTTAATTTTACAATATAATTTTGGAATATGACCTTTGAATTTAAAAACTCCTCTAAAATAAAATTTACCTATATACACATGATACTTATAATAAACATGACAAACTAAACATATAAACAATTAAAATAAAACACCTAATAAAACATAAACTTTAAATTTAATATCTAACCTGAAACCACTTCTATTTAAGAAAGATAAAAAATAACTATAATAAAAAATAAATAATATCATGATTTGCCTTTTAACAAGATTTGACCTTGAATAATTATATGAACAAGTTGAGAGGTGAGCGAGGACTTGATGACCCAGTGAGAAGAAGTGGAGAAAATGGGAAGCTTGTCATCGTGGAGTATATGGATAGAGCTAACTATGAATTAAAGACATGACACCATAAAATAAAAATTGTTTGAGATGTGGGTGAGTTAAAATTGATGAACAACCAATTATAATAGCTGAGGATCCAATGTAGAGGTAAGCTAATGCTTTTATTAGTATTTGATCCAAATGGATGCTCGATTATATTTCTAAGCAAATTATATGTGAATGATATCAGATCTATGGTATAATATAGAAAAAATGAGCATCATATTAATTTTGGATGTATTTTTATATCTATGTTGAATTCAAATAAGATGTTAAAGTCAAGATGAAGTAGGAGGTCATTCAACCTCCACTCTTTCCCCCTAAAAATCCTAGAGCCTTTCCTTCATGAAAAGCCATTCAAGAAGCAAAGCGATAGAGAGAGGAGGTGAAGGTGATCCAAGAAAAGTATATTCATGAGTAAAATCATGTATATATGGTAACTTATTTATACCTTTCTCTTCTTAATGAATATTTTCAATGGTTTACTATGCCATTCTTTGAGAAAGAGCTTCTCCTTTATGAGGAAAATCAAGAAGATGAAGCTAAGGAAAAAGAAAATTGAGGTGACTTGAGTGATCAGTAAAAAATAATGATTAGGACACCTCTTGTAAAATACAAGCATGTTTCAATCTTCCATGATGATGCAAATATAGGACAAGAGCAAGATAAAATTGAGATAGAGGTTGAGATGCAAGAGTAATAACAAGTATATGAAGAGGAGGTTGTTAATGTTCAATAGGAAGATAATCGAATTATAGAAGTTAAAGGTGTTTAACATTAATTCCTTGATGACTAAATATATTCCATTCATCATGAAGAGAAAGATTACTTTTAAAGCATTCTTATTCATCAGCTTGATGTTGAAGATGAAGTGATTTTGATTGACCAATCTGAGATATCAAAAGAAGACTTGTAGCCTCACGATTGTGGTTATGAAATTGATATGATTAATTTTAAATTTTAGTTTCAAAAGGCTCAAATTGAATTATAGATTCATAATAAAAAAATATTTAGATTTGTTTAATATCTCTCATTTAAGTTATTCTTTACTTTAATGTGTTCCATTATAGGATAAGAGGAGGGCTATAATAAATAAAGAGGCAATTGTTCTATTTAGAGATGACATGTCTAAACTTTTCAAACATGGTTATCAACTTTTATCTTAAAATTTAGACATATCTTTAATTTTGGAAGCTAATAATGAGCTCAAATGGCCTCAAAAAGTCATAAGATCAGATCCACCTCTCTTAGATGTCAACCTTGTAGATATATCAAATGAGACATGCCAAGCTAGCCAACATGATCATACTCAACAACTCATAAATGAAAAAGAATTGAATATGTTCTTATAAAGTCCACAAATTTAGGTAGGGTATGATTGGGTCTTGGAATCACATCTACAATTTATGCACCTAAAATTAGTAGTAGAGGAACTAGTTTCTTCCCTATGAAGACATGAATTTGAAAATGCTCTTAGCTACATAAGAGAGTTATCAAGAAAAAACAAGCATGTTTCAAATTTCCAAGGTGCATAAAATAACTTTCCATTTGATCTTAGATGGAAGAATCCTATTTTAGGTTAGTTATTTTAGGTTAATTTTGTTTCAATAAGTGATTAAAAGAAGTATTAGTTTGTTTTCCTTTTGTCTTGTTTTCCTCATTTCCTTAGGTTAGTTGTCCTTAATTTGTTTAGGTTAGTTTCCCTTATATTATATGTTTCCATTTAATAAATGCCTTTGGAACTTTGTTTTGTTTTATTCTTTTTGGTCTTTCTTTATTTTAGAAGGAGTCATCCAAAGGCTGGCATCTATTTTTTTAGCTTTAGATCAATATGTTGAACAAAGAGAGGGGGTTCCATGCCCAATAGATTATAAAAGTCAAATAGTCTAAGTTCTCAAGCATAACATGCATGATTCCTAGTTGAGTCACTAAAGATGTTGGCCAAATTTGAGACACATACCAAAATTTTTCCTAGATAGATTATCTAAGTAGTTATTAATTGACCAAATTATCAAATGACTTGATCAAGTGAATAAGATATACTAAACTGTCATCAAATGTCATGCATAAATAAATAGGTTATTCTAGTTTCACACTTCATAAATTCACTTTGAAGGATGATCAGATTTAAAGGAATGCATGGACGTGATTATATTAGTCCTAGGATCATGTTCTAAAAATTTTGTGACTTGCTGATCTTGTTATATCAAGTTATAATTATTTAAAGTTAAAATAGTAGTCAAGGATGGGTGTGCAAAAATCAAGTTCAAGATTATCCAAATAGACATTAAAATAAAAAATTTCCCATGTTGAATGTAGATCTAAAAAGTGTTAAGATTGTAGGACCTTAAATCAAGATCCAATGGAGATCAGTAATATGACAGTGTTAGTGGGCCAAAATAGATCTACATCACACGTTAGATCATACATCAAAGATCAATGGGGATCTTGTAGTCAAAAAGTCAAATGATTCTATAGGAAGCATGAAATAATGACAAGTGTGATATTCTCAAAGGCCAAAATCAAATACTATTGTTGGGATACCAAGTGGAATGATCTCACAAGACTATATTATATCTAATGGTATGTGGGCAAGGATAGAGTAAATTGGCCCAAATAAATCTATGATGTGATTTTAATCATACCAAATAGATCAATGATGAGAGATGGGTCAAAGGGTCAACAAATATTGAAGACAAATTCATAGGTGAAAAGTGTTTCAACCATGTTAAACTGGTAGAAGATCTATGGCTCATGTCCATTCATATAGAAGGATCTAATGGCATGTGAGAGAGTAGATCCAGCAGTGCTTATCACATGTGGATCAAAAATTGATGACCAATGATGAAGGTCAATGGTGACTTAATCTCAAAGGCCTAGATTAAGATTAATGACTAAAATTAAAATTTGAAATCCAAAGTTTTCAATCAAAGGTTAAATATAACTTTAAGTCAAACCAGGGCAAGCATTTTAAAGGACTAAATTGCCATTAAATCTTGTTCAAGAAATGGTAACCATAAGATGTAGGCATATAGTCAGGGTTGTGAATGATAAATATAAATTTTTGATGCCATTTAAGCTCAGTATGAAGCTTTTATTTAAAGTTTTAGAATATATAGGGTCCATATTTTTGGTTAGTAATATTGTTTCATGACTATGATATTTACTTTTCAAAGAAGGATCTATACATATAATGAGTTCTTGACTTCCACATGGTCTAGAGTTAGGATAGGTCTATTTAAACCTATTGAATATTAAGGAGGCTAAGTATTTTATAGGTTTTTATTGATATAATATATATAGGAAAACCAATAGAGGAGATTGGTTTTCAATCTATTTAAAATACCTATGTTTAGATATTGAAATGGGGTAGATACGTGATTAATGAAGGAATGTCTCATCTTCCAATATGGTCAAAACCTTGATAACAAGTACTTTCTTCCACTCAAAGTAGACATGATGATGGATTTTTCAAGCCAAAGGATATAAGGACATTTTCCTCATAATAAAGTAAGTGGAGATAACATGGAGGATAAAAAAGAGATATAGTGGTTAGAGAAGTAGGTAGAGCATTGATTATCTTTATAATCGTAAAGATATTTTCTCTAAGAGACTTAATAATAAATCATTATTAAAAATAGATTATTGTCTTCTAGTATCTCTTAGAAAACTAAAGGATTTGGAAGGATAATACTATTGGAGAAAATGAAGGTTAGCTTGTCGATAAAAGATTAGCCATGATTAGAATAAGGCATGCATACAAAAAAAATCAATGAATTACCACCAAATTTATTGATCATTAATGACTCCTTATCCATTATCCTATGCATGTTCCCCATCTCCCTCATTCCAATTCTACTATATATATTAGGGATTCTATGCCTTGAAATTGAACCTCTTTATTAGGCATGACTATACTCTACCAAGATTGAAATTAGTAACCTATTTAGATTTCATTGTTCAGGAGAGATTAGACTTTGCATATGTGGTAGAAATCCCTCCCTTGTCAAATCTTGATATCACCTAGTTACTAGTTTATCTTGTTATATAGGTCATGTTTAGGGTTTAATGTGACTTTATTAAAGCTAGCATATGGATACATTAACTGGTTAGTGCCCTGAATTAGGCCTCTTCATCACTTCCCTCAGGTTTTGATCACTTAGTTAACCTCTACATGAAATACTAATTTATAACAAACATTTGGAGTTGTAGATTTGTCTTTTACTTATCTCATTAGTGTTTTTGGAAGTTTAACTATAGTGGATGATCAATCAATCTAGGTGCATCACCAACATTAGCTTAGACTTCCCTTTCAATTATATTCCCTCTATTTTCCCAGTTAATTATAAGGTTTGAATAGAAATGAGCTAAGTGATGCATCATAGGAGATAACCTCATTAAAAATCCTAGAGGTCTAACCCAATATTAGGTAACTGATAGCCTAAGATCATTCGAATGTTGGACTAGATTTGGGTAGTGGACACGAATAATCCTTTGCTCAACTAAGGTGCAATATATGTGTATAATAGGTAGAGCATGCCAAAATAATAGTAATTTTGAGTATTCATCCACCTGTCAACTCCATAGAAGTGTGATATTTTCTTGGCCATATAGGGTACTATCATAAGTTTATCAAAGGATATGCAACCATTTCATCTTTTTTGGAATCCTTACTACACAAAAGTGTCAAGTTTGTTTGGAGTGTAGAGTATGAAGAAACCTTTATTGAAATCAAGAAGAGATAGGTCACTACACCTGTCCTTATATTTACACATTAGAATAAGACATTTCACATGCACATTGATGCTTTGGGTATCGTTGTTGTGTTGTACTTGTGAATTTGGGAGATGGTAGAATTGACAATCCCATTCATTTTATAAATTAAAAGTTGTATGACATATAAAAGAACTAAATTATAATTTATAGAGAATCATTGGATATATTTTTCACACTATAAATTTTTTGACACTATCTTATTCTAATGCAATTCAAAGTTTTCACAGATCATCAAGCTCTACACTACCTCGTTAATAAGTCGATGCTGGGAGGATGAAACTCTAGGTGGTTGATGCTATTTCAGGAATTCCAATTTCACATTAACATCAAGACAAGAAGAGAAAATATGGGGTTGGATCATCTCAAATGCATCCCCAATGGTGAATAACTATAAGAATTAGAAGAATATTCTCTTGATACTCATTTATTTCACATTTTGATGATTCCTAAAAATTTAGAAGAAATCACCAAATTCCTTGAATAAAGAGTATTCCTTGTGCACTACCAAGAAAGAGATAAGAAGTATTTTATAACTAGAGCTTTAACATACACCATAATTAATGGGATTTTGTATCACTTGGGGAAGGATGAAGTACTACACATAGTATTTATAGAGCATTAAATCACAAATCTTATAGGAGGCACACCAATAAATAGGAGGACATTTTGTTGGAGAAGTTACTACAAAAAATTTGTTATAGAGTGGGATATGGTGGCCAAATATTTTTTAGGATGCATGTAGAGTATCACAACACTATGATGTATGTCAACACATGGGTCAACCACTACAAAAAGATTAAATTCCCTTGTATCCTTTATTATCTAAATAACATTTTAAACAATGGAGCATTAACTTTGTTGAACCTATCAATCCACAAAGTAAATATAGTAATGCAAGGTATATTATCACTAAAATCAAATACTTTACCAAATGGGTTAAAGTTGTTATGACACCTAGCTATGGTGTGAAGGACATAACAAAGTTTGTCTATGAGAAAATTATTACAAGATTTGGATGCCCCATCAAGATCATTAGTGATTGAGGGATGCACATCCTAAATTACACCATCAATGCTGTTACTAAGGAATTTATGATTTATCATCATAAAAGCACTGTGTACCATCCACAAGATAATGGTGAAGTTGAAGCTTACAATAAAGTGTTGGGTAAAATGTTGGCAAAGATATATGATGGCAAGAGGGATGATTGGGAATATTAAATTCCTTTGATTTTTTTGGAATATCACACACACTATAAGAGGGTTATAGGTTTTAATCCATTACAATTGGTGTATGGTCTTGAAGTAATTATGCTAATAGAATATTGGGTACCTAGTCTAAGCATTACAATGTTTATGAGACTAGAGGTCATGAGTCACTCACTAAAAGACTTCTTGAACTAAATAGGGTAGATGAGTACATACATATAAAATATTAGACATAAGAAGTTCAAAAATAGAGACAGAAATAATGGCATGATAGGAATCTACACCACAAAGAATTTCATAAAGATCAATGAGATTTATTGTATGATAGTTATTTTAGAGCATTCTCTAGAAAATTATAGATTTGATTGAAAGGGCCTTATGTTATACATGAAATATCATATAAATGAACCATTTGTTTGAGAGATATTTAGGTAACCATTTCACCAGAGTAGGTGAATGGTTGTATGCTTACTACGCCTTACCATTAACTGTCTTAATTGATCTCATTCTACTAAGTGAGTGGGTGATGAGTAACACCAAGTAGATTAGGATTTATATTTTCTATCTATTTTTTGTGTGTTTATTTTCTACCTATGAGTGTTTGTAGATGATCTCTTCACTACCATTGAAAACCAGGATAGAAAGTATAACATGCACCAACCATACATAGAATAATTCACATGAACCATCATGGATGTTAATATGAGTTAATGAAATAAATTGATTCTAAGAAAGGTATGAATAAGTTATATCAACAAGATATTCATCATATAATGATCATCCACCAAAATTTAATGATAGATTTGAGGTTAAATTTCCTTAATATTAAAGAAATTGAAAACCCATCAACATCATTCATTTATACTCTAGTAAATAAAGTAAAGAGCATAATGGAATATCTCCACACATATGTCAATCACTAATTGTATTAATCTCTATATTAGATAAGATTTTCCACATCAATCATTTCATTCATATTGAATGGATAACTAAGTGTGACATTTATATAGAAACCAACATGCACAAAATCTATAAAATCCAAGATCATAAACCAAGTTATCATTTCATTCTTTCATAGATGTTTACAAATTATAAATTCAAAGAGGAAAGCTAGTTTATTACACATAAAGATGATAACATTGAAATTTCATCACTTCAAAAAATATAGATAATTCACAACTCATTAGGGGACTAATTGATGCATAAAAGGAAGTAATGGGCATTGATATAGATCATAGTTAGACCAAATTTAATGATCCATAGTTTTTTGAATTCCTTCAAGTAGAATATTAGAATTTATTTCATCTAGACCCCATTGATGTTGTGTAACTAATTGATATTATAGTCCCCATTGCTTTCAAAATATAGATGTCAAGCACCTACTTTAAATGCCTAATTTTGGAAACCTAAGGGGGATTGTACAAGTTTTACTCAGCTGATATAATGATGATAACATCTACCTTTTCCCAAATGTTATATTTTCATAAACACAAAATCCATGGCCTAATATTTGGGCATGCCTATTCGAGGAGACTCCATTTCTCCATATAAGATGAGAATGCGACCTATTCTCTATGAGGTCTATGATTTATATGTTTGAAGATCAAGAGGGATCCCAATTGAATAAATCCATGATGAGAGAGTGCACATCCTCATTGAATGCATCATAAGGAGGTTTTGGTATATGACCAAGTCTATGAAATAAATTCTAAAAGGGGTCATGGACATCACACACCATATGATCCACCAAAATGAGTAATTCAACTAGTTAGAGTATTAAATTCAATAAATACTCATAAATATTGCTAAGTGATACATATCTCTAAATAAAACATTATAGTATCAATTCCTCATATTTCTCCTTTGATTTACATAATGTAAGTCCTCAAAGGGAGAAGTACACCTTGACATAGATTATTGACCAACATAGCAATTCCCTAATTTTATATAGACACTTGAGCATGAAACCCTAACACATGAGAGAAAATTCTAAGCATGGTATGAGGAGTGTTTGGAGGTGATTCCCACACATCCTCATCTATCACCAAATGTCATGTAGTATTTGGGCCAACACATTGTTATTACCTTAATAACTAAAGGTGTCCTCATACACATCCACAAAGTTTCCCTTTACACCTCTTCCATTCTTTGTCACCTTGGTCATGGTGAAAATATAAGTCTCCAAATATAAAGCCTTAATAACCAAACATGCAACTACACTTCAATCCATACCACTTGTATTAGACATCCCTACAATGTATCAATCATAATAAGCCACCAGTTTATAACCATAAAAGAGAAAGTATAATATTTCCACCAAATATAAATATGCATCTCCTTAATTGAAGTGAAAGACATAGAACATAATAACCTAGTTAGATGATCCCAAGGTGCCCCAAAACATAAAATCATCCAACCTTACATATATGAGCATGGATGAATAAGAAGTCTACCAATTAATGACTATAGACATGGATGAAGACTTCTATGACAAAGAGGAGATAAGAAATTTGTCTTTTGGATGACTTTGCACATAGTCTAAGTACGTAAATATGTTCCTCTAAACCCATGTGTTTACCTCCCATCATGCCCTACATCTATCATCATCAACATAATACAAGAATAAGTAGAGTAACTATAGTGAAGGATTGAATTTTTCTAGTAGTAACCTAATCTTACCTTTGTATCCAAGGATGTCTTTGTTCCACTAACATAAATTCACTAGAATCACTCATTTACAAACCTTAAACTAGGCATGAGGCTATGGTCTCACCTAAACTATAATATTGCACATTAATTTGACTAATACAAGAAGCACAACCTACTCCATCCTCCACTTCACCATCACCCAAATGTAGGTTGGTCTCTCTCAAATGAAATAAGACATAGATTTCTAGCTTAGTGGTCTAACCAAGAGATTCACTACCATCAATGTAATATTAAGAGGTCAAAGATATCACATTTGATTAACCTACTATATAAAATCATCAAGACATAAGGGAAGAAGTAGCTCACATAGTATAACGGTGAGTTAGAAAGGAGGAGAAGAATCATCAAAAGGAGCAGTATCAATAGTAACAAAGCCACTCAGCTAATGATGTAGAGGTCATGAAAAAATACAAGGATGTATAAGTTGACCAATAGAAATACATTGAAGTGGGTAACAAGGAACATGAATTTTTTGATGTAGTAAATAAATCACATGAGGTTAAAGTGTAGAAAGATAAATAATTTGAGCTCATTGCCAAGGCTAAGACAAAATAAGAAGAAAAATAGAAATAAAATGTAATGATGTAGGAAAATAAGGCCGATAAAGATGACATACATGAATAATAAAAAGTAGAGGAAGTGGTAAATAAGAAGGAAGAAGAAGATGAAGACATGTGCTAATAATAGGCATATGCACAAGCACAAGTAAAATCATAGGCATAAGTGTAGACATAGGATATGGATTAGCATGCCAAGGATATGGCCCTAGCAAAGAAAAATTAAGAATAAAAAGAAGAATAATGTAAATAGAATTTTTAGGTAGAAGAAACACAAGCAAAACAATAATATGTGTAGGAAAAACTAAACAAGAAAGTGGAAGATGAGGAAGAAGTCAAAAGAAAACAAGATGAAAATATTGTGCAATAATTCAAGATGGTAGAAGAGGCCATGGAATCGAAGTAGTAGGAAATTGAGAAACCACAAGTATAAGCATCATATCTAAAATAAGAAGTACCATCTATAACTACAATAGGTCCTCAATTCCTAAAACTACCCTTGGAAGGAGTTTGGCTCTGAGATGTCTCAACTATTGGTGCTCGATGCATCACCTTTTCTCTCCCACTTATGATAATGCCTCAAATTGACTCTTATAAAAATTTAAGTACATTTGACACACTCCACCTAAAGTATAAAACATCATTAGATGTCTCTAGACTCCCACTAAAGAAATAACAAGAGGGTGAAGTAAAATATTAGGAGTTAATTATGTAGAAGACCACTTATTTATATCTAGAGATGGATCAATCCAAGGTGGAGAATGTTGAGTTGAAAATTAATATTCATTAAGATATATATATATATATATATATATGTATGTATGTATATATATGTATATATATATATATATGTATATGTATATATATATGTGTGTGTGTGTGTGTGCATATATATATATATATGTATGTATATATATATGTATGTATATATATGCACACACACACACACATATATATATACATATACATATATATATATATATACATATATATACATACATACATATATATATATATATATATGTATGTATGTATATATATGTATATATATATATATATGTATATGTATATATATATGTGTGTG
This sequence comes from Torreya grandis, assembly GCA_037957365.1. Taxonomy (NCBI): domain Eukaryota; kingdom Viridiplantae; phylum Streptophyta; class Pinopsida; order Cupressales; family Taxaceae; genus Torreya; species Torreya grandis. Next base: position 643,390 of record JARHVA010007153.1, read on the forward strand.
TGTGTGTGCATATATATATATATGTATGTATATATATATGTATGTATGTATATATATATATATATATATATATATATATATATATAGTATTCATATTTGGATTTGGTCACTCAATCAATTAGGGACCAAGTCATGCTTGAATAGTGAAGGCTTAAGACTATGGTCTCTGAATTAATGAAGGACTAGTGCGTATCTTAAAAACTCCATGTAGTTAACACATTGGGACATGATTTTAAGATAAAGGATATGATGCTCATCACTTTTTTCAAGGAGTAACAAGGCATGTTGGACATTTCTACACTATAATCATAAAAGGTTACACCTAATTTCCTAGACAGGAAGCAACAACTAGATGATTTTTTAATTCATTATAGTGTAGACTTTGCCATGGCTATCACCTTCAAGATAGCTATAAGTATCCACACTACCTCTATGGATGATAATGATATATCACTTTAGTATTATCCTAGTCCCAAAGATAACATGCATGAAAACATCCTAAATTAGAAATGTTAGCTTCATTGTAGTTATTTTGCTAGTCTCGAAGCCCAACATCATGTAGACAAACTGGAATAGTTGTGTGGTGAGATCTAGACTAGGGTCACAAACAACAAGGTAGCCATGAGAATAACTAATTACATGTATCTCAATTAGATAATTGGATATCATGCACCTTTATATGCATAATCTAAGATTCCATGCTTGATTTGAATACTTACAAGGCTAATCTATCTCCCTTTTATAATGAGGTTACCTAGATTTTCAACACACCTATGTATAATCCACCATCATATATCCAGTAGATCATCACTCAATACAAGGCTACATAGTCAAATCCTAAGGACTCTTTTGGCTAGTCATCATCTATGACCATGTCACCTCCATCAAGTTAAGTACTACATAGAGTATTAATTTTTTAAGAAAATTATATAAACACTTTGTATTGAGGATGAATTAGTAAGACAAGAAGGTATAGTATGGTTAAAAACCCATAAATTTTAGCCACCTAGTTAAGTTAGTATATTGAAAACTCAAAATGGTGGTATAATGGTATTCTATTTAGTTGAAAACCCAAAAGGGTAGCTAAGCAATGTGTAAGAGGTGAAAATCAAAAACAACACCTTGAGTGATTATGACTCTTACTAGCCTAACCACTTCTTAAGCTTATACCCTTTGTGTAATTTCAAAATATTTTATGATGTTTTCTAAGGATGAGACAACATTTTAATTTCAAGAAAGTTTTGGGAGAAAAAATTAGATAGTAAAGTTGCATAAGATAATTGTCTAATATTTGTGAGTTATGTACACATTTTGTCATGTATATGTCTATTTTATCCTATCTTAATGACCTATAATAGTTTATAATAATAATATACTCCACTTTTGGTACCAAGTACAAGAAGAATATGAATAGTCATATACTAAAAAAATCTATATATACTTATGTTTATAAGAATAATGGAGTTCCACTTTTTAAGAGATCAATAGAGATTATCTAGTTATGGTTACCTACGTGGTTTCTTACATTATTCATTGTATGTTTTCTCATGTATAATGTTTAATTAATTTCTATCCATATTAATTCAAATACTCTATATATGTTAATGAATCATTGGTTATTCGTACTTCCTACTTAACAAGCAATAACTCATCCTTGCTATGTTTCTATTTTCCAACCTTTTGAATGAATACAATGAAGTATCATGTACACTAAAGTATAACCTAGTTATCCTCATCCTTAGCATGTTTTTATGCTTCAAGATACTTTGATAATAATATGAATTGATCCATATCATAGGGCCCAAGACCAAGTGCATGGTGGACAACAAATATTGGTTGTGTAGAGTGAATGAGTAAAAGTAATTTAGACAAAGCAACCAAACACATTAAATGGAGTGGAAGTATTATTTTTAAGAAATTTAACTTATATTCATTAATGGTGAATAGGGAAAACTTGTACAATATGCTAAAGTGCATGTATTACAAAATAGATATGAAAATCATGATATCTATGTTATGACTGTGTAAAAGCATCAACCTTTGGCTAGATGTATATTATACATACTTATATAATTAGAATATAATAATATTTACAACTAATAGTAGCTACCAAGAAAACGTTTATGTCACTTCACATTCTAGTATGGATGATTGTTGAGGAACCTCTTAGAGAATGTGGATGGGGTGAATTTACACATAGATGTTATGTTGAATCCATAAAGTTGAATATTTCATTAATGGGTATTGTGGAGTTTGCAAGAGTAAGGCATGTGGATATATGAGCTACAAAGGATGTAGGTGTCAATAAGTAGGCATAAAATTTATCATGAATCTATAAATCATGTGAGGTCATAGTCTACGATCTAAGATCACCACTAACTGAAAGTCTATGATCAAGCATGAGACTTGTGTGGAAAGTTATCATCTAACTTATTTAAAATTAGTGCATAATATTAGATAAGACATGTGCACTTTGTATATAATATCAAACAAGGATTAAACTTAACCATGTACAATATGTGCATGGATCATTTTACTTTTCTTGAATATTAATGGTTTCCATTACATTGGTGTGAAATTGTAGAAATGACACTTGAATTTGCTTTAAAGTGTACCACTTGGCTTGATCAACAAATTGTCCAACATTGACCACTCCAAAAATTTGATGTGTGCCATGGTGGGTGTGTGTGCCTATCACTTCAATGATTTGGTCCTTTATTCAATATGAAAATGTTTAGGATCCAAATTAGAGGGATGTTATATCACTACTACCTCAAGAAGTGGCAGATGGTAAGGCTTGAGAAGCTTCAAATTAAAGATTGGGTACATGCCTAATTATTGAGGTAGATCAATAATAAAGGCATTCTCACTAATTACATAGAGAATGGTCTAAGGACCATATCACAGAGGCTTAATCTTTTAGTGTGGACCTTTGAATTACTCTTTCTAAATTTACAACCATACTTTATCATCAACTCAAAATGTATGTCATTGCACTCCTTTTTATTTTCTTGGGTGCAAGAGAAAATCATATAAAATTGATGGTGAATAGATTGAATATGGTTTAAAAAATTCTCATCTTTGTCTATTTCCCATACTTGTGCATGAAAATTAGTGTCTATTGGTGGGTAGCAGATGTATATAGATACCAAAGGTTTAAACCAAAGACATGTTTGGAATGGACTATGTCACATAGATATGTGAAGATCCCTATTGTAGGCATGTTGAATGTATAGGAGGTTGTCATCCCAAGTGAAAACATGCATATAGTTTTACATTCATATAAGATGCATAAGTGTGTGATTGAGAACTTTAGTTTTCCCATATATCTAATGATGAAAAAGAGGTAATCAATATAGTTGTGTACCCATAAAGTCCCATAATGATTACCATAGTCTATTGATCTATTTGTGTACCCATAAAGTCCCATAATTAGTACCATAAATGAGTCACAAAGTGTAGATCATAGTTAGATATGATGGATATTGATGGCCCAAAATTGAACAAAACATGGTTGAAGAAAGATTGCATTGTACCAATTGCATCAATGTATTTTTTACAAGAAACCATGATAGACATATTGGAAAACCAATCCAATATAAGCATAATATTATATTTAACCACTTCCTAAAAGTTTTTCCTAGACTAGGTAAAAACTCCATTGATTATCTCTTTACCCCCATGAAGGCGTAGTGGGGAGCCAAATTATGTAAGACTATTCCCTTCCTCCTTGGGTGGTCAAATTTTGAATATCCAAGACCCACAAGCTTTGAACTAATGGGATAATAATCCCAAAGGTGAGTTTTCATAAAACATGAATTTTCCTAGATTTATGCAAAGGGGTTTATTTTCAAGTCAACACACTAAAAATATGAAACACACATGTCTAAAATATAATTCACCACCAAATAATATTAACCACATCATTGGTGACTAATGAGAGGCCCTATAAAAATTTATCCTCTTTTTCCTATGACCTCAATTTATTGCTACTTGTTATAATGAAATTTGAATCTCATTTTACAATAATGAATGCCATGTATAAGTGATTTGTGTCCATTTGAAATCTAGGCAATATTTTTGTTTTAATTTTACAATATAATTTTGGAATATGACCTTTGAATTTAAAAACTCCTCTAAAATAAAATTTACCTATATACACATGATACTTATAATAAACACGACAAACTAAACATATAAACAATTAAAATAAAACACCTAATAAAACATAAACATTAAATTTAATATCTAACCTGAAACCACTTCTATTTAAGAAAGATAAAAAATAACTATAATAAAAAATAAATAATATCATGATTTGCCTTTTAACAAGATTTGACCTTGAATAATTATATGAACAAGTTGAGAGGTGAGCGAGGACTTGATGACCCAGTGAGAAGAAGTGGAGAAAATGGGAAGCTTGTCATCGTGGAGTATATGGCTAGAGCTAACTATGAATTAAAGACATGACACCATAAAATAAAAATTGTTTGAGATGTGGGTGAGTTAAAATTGATGAACAACCAATTATAATAGCTGAGGATCCAATGTAGAGGTAAGCTAATGCTTTTATTAGTATTTGATCCAAATGGATGCTTGATTATATTTCTAAGCAAATTATATGTGAATGATATCAGATCTATGGTATAATATAGAAAAAATGAGCATCATATTAATTTTGGATGTATTTTTATATCTATGTTGAATTCAAATAAGATGTTAAATTCAAGATGAAGTAGGAGGTCATTCAACCTCCACTCTTTCCCCCTAAAAATCCTAGAGCCTTTCCTTCATGAAAAGCCATTCAAGAAGTAAAGCGATAGAGAGAGGAGGTGAAGGTGATCCAAGAAAAGTATATTCATGAGTAAAATCATGTATATATGGTAACTTATTTATACCTTTCTCTTCTTAATGAATATTTTCAATGGTTTACTATGCCACTCTTTGAGAAAGAGCTTCTCCTTTATGAGGAAAATCAAGAAGATGAAGCTAAGGAAAAAGAAAATGGAGGTGACTTGAGTGATCAGTAAAAAATAATGATTAGGACACCTCTTGTAAAATACAAGCATGTTTCAATCTTCCATGATGATGCAAATATAGGACAAGAGCAAGATAAAATTGAGATAGAGGTTGAGATGCAAGAGTAATAACAAGAATATGAAGAGGAGGTTGTTAATGTTCAATAGGAAGATAATCGAATTATAGAAGTTAAAGGTGTTTAACATTAATTCCTTGATGACTAAATATATTCCATTCATCATGAAGAGAAAGATTACTTTGAAAGCATTCTTACTCATCAGCTTGATGTTGAAGATGAAGTGATTTTGATTGACCAATCTGAGATATCAAAAGAAGACTTGTAGCCTCACGATTGTGGTTATGAAATTGATATGATTAATTTTAAATTTTAGTTTCAAAAGGCTCAAATTGAATTATAGATTCGTAATAAAAAAATATTTAGATTTGTTTAATATCTCTCATTTAAGTTATTCTTTACTTTAATGTGTTCCATTATAGGATAAGAGGAGGGCTATAATAAGTAAAGAGGCAATTGTTCTATTAAGAGATGACATGTTTAAACTTTTCAAACATGGTTATCAACTTTTATCTTAAAATTTAGACATATCTTTAATTTTGGAAGCTAATAATGAGCTCAAATGGCCTCAAAAAGTCATAAGATCAGATCCACCTCTCTTAGACGTCAACCTTGTAGATATATCAAATGAGACATGCCAAGCTAGCCAACATGATCATACTCAACAACTCATAAATGAAAAAGAATTGAATATGTTCTTATAAAGTGCACAAATTTAGGTAGGGTATGATTGGGTCTTGGAATCACATCTACAATTTATGCACCTAAAATTAGTAGTAGAGGAACTAGTTTCTTCCCTATGAAGACATGAATTTGAAAATGCTCTTAGCTACATAAGAGAGTTATCAAGAAAAAACAAGCATGTTTCAAATTTCCAAGGTGCATAAAATAACTTTCCATTTGATCTTAGATGGAATAATCCTATTTTAGGTTAGTTATTTTAGGTTTATTTTGTTTCAATAAGTGATTAAAAGAAGTATTAGTTTGTTTTCCTTTTGTCTTGTTTTCCTCATTTCCTTAGGTTAGTTGTCCTTAATTTGTTTAGGTTAGTTTCCCTTATATTATATGTTTCCATTTAATAAATGCCTTTGGAACTTTGTTTTGTTTTATTCTTTTTGGTCTTTCTTTATTTTAGAAGGAGTCATCCAAAGGCTGGCATCTATTTTTTTAGCTTTAGATCAATATGTTGAACAAAGAGAGGGGGTTCCATGCCCAATAGATTATAAAAGTCAAATAGTCTAAGTTCTCAAGCATAACATGCATGATTCCTAGTTGAGTCACTAAAGATGTTGGCCAAATTTGAGCCACATACCAAAATTTTTCCTAGATAGATTATCTGAGTAGTTATTAATTGATCAAATTATCAAATGACTTGATCAAGTGAATAAGATATACTAAACTGTCATCAAATGTCATGCATAAATAAATAGGTTATTCTATTTCACACTTCATAAATTCACTTTGAAGGATGATCAGATTTAAAGGAATGCATGGACGTGATTATATTAGTCCTAGGATCATGTTCTAAAAATTTTGTGACTTGCTGATCTTGTTATATCAAGTTATAATTATTTAAAGTTAAAATAGTAGTCAAGGATGGGTGTGCAAACATCAAGTTCAAGATTATCCAAATAGACATTAAAATAAAAAATTTCCCATGTTGAATGTAGATCTAAAAAGTGTTAAGATTGTAGGACCTTAAATCAAGATCCAATGGAGATCAGTAATATGATAGTGTTAGTGGGCCAAAATAGATCTACATCACATGTTAGATCATACATCAAAGATCAATGGGGATCTTGTAGTCAAAAAGTCAAATGATTCTATAGGAAGCATGAAATAATGACAAGTGTGATATTCTCAAAGGCCAAAATCAAATACTATTGTTGGGATACCAAGTGGAATGATCTCACAAGACTATATTATATCTAATGGTATGTGGGCAAGGATAGAGTAAATGGGCCCAAATAAATCTATGATGTGATTTTAATCATTCCAAATAGATCAATGATGAGAGATGGGTCAAAGGGTCAACAAATATTGAAGACAAATTCATAGGTGAAAAGTGTTTCAACCATGTTAAACTGGTAGAAGATCTATGGCTCATGTCCATTCATATAGAAGGATCTAATGGCATGTGAGAGAGTAGATCCAGCAGTGCTTATCACATGTGGATCAAAAATTGATGACCAATGATGAAGGTCAATGGTGACTTAATCTCAAAGGCCTAGATTAATATTAATGACTAAAATTAAAATTTGAAATCCAAAGTTTTCAATCAAAGGTTAAATATAACTTTAAGTCAAACCAGGGCAAGCATTTTAAAGGACTAAATTGCCATTAAATCTTGTTCAAGAAATGGTAAGCATAAGATGTAGGCATATAGTCAAGGTTGTGAATGATAAATATAAATTTTTGATGCCATTTAAGCTCAGTATGAAGCTTTTATTTAAAGTTTTAGAATATATAGGGTCCATATTTTTGGTTAGTAATATTGTTTCATGACTATGATATTTACTCTTCAAAGAAGGATCTATACATATAATGAGTTCTTGACTTCCACATGGTCTAGAGTTAGGATAGGTCTATTTAAACCTATTGAATATTGAGGAGGCTAAGTATTTTATAGGTTTTTATTGATATAATATCTATAGGAAAACCAATAGAGGAGATTGGTTTTCAATCTATTTAAAATACCTATGTTTAGATATTGAAATGGGGTAGATATGTGATTAATGAAGGAATGTCTCATCTTCCAATATGGTCAAAACCTTGATAACAAGTACTTTCTTCCACTCAAAGTAGACATGATGATGGATTTTTCAAGCCAAAGGATATAAGGACATTTTCCTCATAATAAAGTAAGTGGAGATGACATGGAGGATAAAAAAGAGATATAGTGGTTGGAGAAGTAGGTAGAGCATTGATTATCTTTATAATCGTAAAGATATTTTCTCTAAGAGACTTAAAAATAAATCATTATTAAAAATAGATTATTGTCTTCTAGTATCTCTTAGAAAACTAAAGGATTTGGAAGGATAATACTATTGGAGAAAATGAAGGTTAGCTTGTCGATAAAAGATTAGCCATGATTAGAATAAGGCATGCATACAAAAAAAATCAATGAATTGCCACCAAATTTATTGATCATTAATGACTCCTTATCCATTATCCTATGCATGTTCCCCATCTCCCTCATTCCAATTCTACTATATATATTAGGGATTCTATGCCTTGAAATTGAACCTCTTTATTAGGCATGACTATACTCTACCAAGATTGAAATTAGTAACCTATTTAGATTTCATTGTTCAGGAGAGATTAGACTTTGCATATGTGGTAGAAATCCCTCCCTTGTCAAATCTTGATATCACCTAGTTACTAGTTTATCTTGTTATATAGGTCATGTTTAGGGTTTAATGTGACTTTATTAAAGCTAGCATATGGATACATTAACTGGTTAGTGCCCTGAATTAGGCCTCTTCATCACTTCCCTCAGGTTTTGATCACTTAGTTAACCTCTACATGAAATACTAATTTATAACAAACATTTGGAGTTGTAGATTTGTCTTTTACTTATCTCATTAGTGTTTTTGGAAGTTTAACTATAGTGGATGATCAATCAATCTAGGTGCATCACCAACATTAGCTTAGACTTCCCTTTCAATTATATTCCCTCTATTTTCCCAGTTAATTATAAGGTTTGAATAGAAATGAGCTAAGTGATGCATCATAGGAGATAACCTCATTAAAAATCCTAGAGGTCTAACCCAAGATTAGGTAACTGATAGCCTAAGATCATTCGAATGTTGGACTATATTTGGGTAGTGGACACGAATAATCCTTTGCTCAACTAAGGTGCAATATATGTGTATAATAGGTAGAGCATGCCAAAATAATAGTAATTTTGAGTATTCATCCACCTGTCAACTCCATAGAAGTGTGATATTTTCTTGGCCATATAGGGTACTATCATAAGTTTATCAAAGGATATGCAACCATTTCATCTTTTTTGGAATCCTTACTACACAAAAGTGTCAAGTTTGTTTGGAGTGTAGAGTATCAAGAAACCTTTATTGAAATCAAGAAGAGATAGGTCACTACACCTATCCTTATATTTACACATTAGAATAAGACATTTCACATGCACATTGATGCTTTGGGTATCGTTGTTGTGTTGTACTTGTGAATTTGGGAGATGGTAGAATTGACCATCCCATTCATTTTATAAATTAAAAGTTGTTTGACATATAAAAGAAATAAATTATAATTTAAAGAGAATCATTGGATATATTTTTCACACTATAAATTTTTTGACACTATCTTATTCTAATGCAATTCAAAGTTTTCACAGATCATCAAGCTCTACACTACCTCATTAATAAGTCGATGCTGGGAGGATGAAACTCTAGGTGGTTGATGCTATTTGAGGAATTCCAATTTCACATTAACATCAAGACAAGAAGAGAAAATATGGGGTTGGATCATCTCAAATGCATCCCCAATGGTGAATAACTATAAGAATTAGAAGAATATTCTCTTGATACTCATTTATTTCACATTTTGATGATTCCTAAAAATTTAGAAGAAATCACCAAATTCCTTGAATAAAGAGTATTCCTTGTGCACTACCAAGAAAGAGATAAGAAGTATTTTATAACTAGAGCTTTAACATACACCATAATTAATGGGATTTTGTATCACTTGGGGAAGGATGAAGTACTACACATAGTATTTATAGAGCATTAAATCGCAAATCTTATAGGAGGCACACCAATAAATAGGACATTTTGTTGGAGAAGTTACTACCAAAAATTTGTTATAGAGTGGGATATGGTGGCCAAATAGTTTTTAGGATGCATGTAGAGTATCACAACACTATGATGTATGTCAACACATGGGTCAACCACTACAAAGAGATTAAATTCCCTTGTATCCTTTATTATCTAAATAACATTTTAAACAATGGAGCATTAACTTTGTTGAACCTATCAATCCACAAAGTAAATATAGTAATGCAAGGTATATTATCACTAAAATCAAATACTTTACCAAATGGGTTAAAGTTGTTATGACACCTAGCTATGGTGTGAAGGACATAACAAAGTTTGTCTATGAGAAAATTATTACAAGATTTGGATGCCCCATCAAGATCATTAGTGATTGAGGGATGCACATCCTAAATTACACCATCAATGCTCTTACTAAGGAATTTATGATTTATCATCATAAAAGCACTGTGTACCATCCACAAGATAATGGTGAAGTTGAAGCTTACAATAAAGTGTTGGGTAAAATGTCGGAAAAGATATATGATGGCTAGAGGGATGATTGGGAATATTAAATTCCTTTGATTTTTTTGGAATATCACACACACTATAAGAGGGTTATAGGTTTTAATCCATTACAATTGGTGTATGGTCTTGAAGTAATTATGCTAATAGAATATTGGGTACCTAGTCTAAGCATTACAATGTTTATGAGACTAGAGGTCATGAGTCACTCACTAAAAGACTTCTTGAACTAAATAGGGTAGATGAGTACATACATATAAAATCTTAGACATAAGAAGTTCAAAAATAGAGACAGAAATAATGGCATGATAGGAATCTACACCACAAAGAATTTCATAAAGATCAATGAGATTTATTGTATGATAGTTATTTTAGAGCATTCTCTAGAAAATTATAGATTTGATTGAAAGGGCCTTATGTTATACATGAAATATCATATAAATCAACCATTTGTTTGAGAGATATTTAGGTAACCATTTCACCAGAGTAGGTGAATGGTTGTATGCTTACGCCTTACCATTAACTGTCTTAATTGATCTCATTCTACTAAGTGAGTGGGTGATGAGTAACACCAAGTAGATTAGGATTTATATTCTATATCTATTTTTTGTGTGTTTATTTTCTACCTATGAGTGTTTGTAGATGATCTCTTCACTACCATTGAAAACCAGGATAGAAAGTATAACATGCACCAACCATACATAGAATAATTCACATGAACCATCATGGATGTTAATAGGAGTTAATGAAATAAATTGTTTCTAAGAAAGGTATGAATAAGTTATATCAACAAGATATTCATCATATAATGATCATCCACCAAAATTTAATGATAGATTTGAGGTTAAATTTCCTTAATATTAAAGAAATTGAAAACCCATCAACATCATTCATTTATACTCTAGTAAATAAAGTAAAGAGCATAATGGAATATCTCCACACATATGTCAATCACTAATTGTATTAATCTCTAGATTAGATAAGATTTTCCACATCAATCATTTCATTCATATTGAATGGATAACTAAGTGTGACATTTATATAGAAACCAACATGCACAAAATCTATAAAATCCAAGATCATAAACCAAGTTATCATTTCATTCTTTCATAGATGTTTACAAATTATAAATTCAAAGAGGCAAGCTAGTTTATTACACATAAAGATGATAACATTGAAATTTCATCACTTCAAAAAAATATGGATAATTCACAACTCATTAGGGGACTAATTGATGCATAAAAGGAAGTAATGGGCATTGATATAGATCATAGTTAGACCAAATTTAATGATCCATAGTTTTTTGAATTCCTTCAAGTAGAATATTAGAATTTATTTCATCTAGACCCCATTGATGTTGTGTAACTAATTTATATTATAGTCCCCATTGCTTTCAAAATATAGATGTCAAGCACCTACTTTAAATGCCTAATTTTGGAAACCTATGGAGGATTGTACAAGTTTTACTCAGCTGATATAATGATGATAACATCTACCTTTTCCCAAATGTTATATTTTCATAAACACAAAATCCATGGCCTAATATTTGGGCATGCCTATTCGAGGAGACTCCATTTCTCCATATAAGATGAGAATGCGACCTATTCTCTATGAGGTCTATGATTTATATGTTTGAAGATCAAGAGGGATCCCAATTGAATAAATCCATGATGAGAGAGTGCACATCCTCATTGAATGCATCATAAGGAGGTTTTGGTATATGACCAAGTCTATGAAATAAATTCTAAAAGGGGTCATGGACATCACACACCATATGATCCATCAAAATGAGTAATTCAACTAGTTAGAGTATTAAATTCAATAAATACTCATAAATATTGCTAAGTGATACATATCTCTAAATAAAACATTATAGTATCAATTCCTCATATTTCTCCTTTGATTTACATAATGTAAGTCCTCAAAGGGAGAAGTACACCTTGACATAGATTATTGGCCAACATAGCAATTCCCTAATTTTATATAGACACTTGAGCATGAAACCCTAACACATGAGAGAAAATTCTAAGCATGGTATGAGGAGTGTTTGGAGGTGATTCCCACACATCCTCATCTATCACCAAATGTCATGTAGTATTTGGGCCAACACATTGTTATTACCTTAATAACTAAAGGTGTCCTCATACACATCCACAAAGTTTCCCTTTACACCTCTTCCATTCTTTGTCACCTTGGTCATGGTGAAAATATAAGTCTCCAAATATAAAGCCTTAATAACCAAACATGCAACTACACTTCAATCCATACCACTTGTATTAGACATCCCTACAATGTATCAATCATAATAAGCCACCAGTTTATAACCATAAAAGAGAAAGTATAATATTTCCACCAAAGATAAATATGCATCTCCTTAATTGAAGTGAAAGACATAGAACATAATAACCTAGTTAGATGATCCCAAGGTGCCCCAAAACATAAAATCATCCAACCTTACATATATGAGCATGGATGAATAAGAAGTCTACCAATTAATGACTATAGACATGGATGAAGACTTCTATGACAAAGAGGAGATAAGAAATTTGTCTTTTGGATGACTTTGAACATAGTCTAAGTACGTAAATATGTTCCTCTAAACCCATGTGTTTACCTCCCACCATGCCCTACATCTATCATCATCAACATAATACAAGAATAAGTGGAGTAACTATAGTGAAGGATTGACTTTTTCTAGTAGTAACCTAATCTTACCTTTGTATCCAAGGATGTCTTTGTTCCACTAACATAAATTCACTAGAATCACTCATTTACAAACCTTAAACTAGGCATGAGGCTATGGTCTCACCTAAACTATAATATTGCACATTAATTTGACTAATACAAGAAGCACAACCTACTCCATCCTCCACTTCACCATCACCCAAATGTAGGTTGGTCGCTCTCAAATGAAATAAGACATAGATTTCTAGCTTAGTGGTCTAACCAAGAGATTCACTACCATCAATGTAATATTAAGAGGTCAAAGATATCACATTTGATTAACCTACTATATAAAATCATCAAGACATAAGGGAAGAAGTAGCTCACATAGTATAATGGTGAGTTAGAAAGGAGGAGAAGAATCATCAAAAGGAGCAGTATCAATAGTAACAAAGCCACTCAGCTAATGATGTAGAGGTCATGAAAAAATCCAAGGATGTATAAGTTGACCAATAGAAATACATTGAAGTGGGTAACAAGGAACATGAATTTTTTGATGTAGTAAATAAATCACATGAGGTTAAAGTGTAGAAAGATAAATAATTTGAGCTCATTGCCAAGGCTAAGACAAAATAAGAAGAAAAATAGAAATAAAATGTAATGATGTAGGAAAATAAGGCCGATAAAGATGACATACATGAATAATAAAAAGTAGAGGAAGTGGTAAATAAGAAGAAGGAAGAAGAAGATGAAGACATGTGCTAATAATAGGCATATGCACAAGCACAAGTAAAATCATAGGCATAAGTGTAGACATAGGATATGGATTAGCAAGCCAAGGATATGGCCCTAGCAAAGAAAAATTAAGAATAAAAAGAAGAATAATGTAAATATAATTTTTAGGTAGAAGAAACACAAGCAAAACAATAATTTGTGTAGGAAAAACTAAACAAGAAAGTGGAAGATGAGTAAGAAGTCAAAAGAAAACAAGATGAAAATATTGTGCAATAATTCAAGATGGTAGAAGAGGCCTTGGAATCGAAGTAGTAGGAAATTGAGAAACCACAAGTATAAGCATCATATCTAAAATAAGAAGTACCAACTATAACTACAATAGGTCCTCAATTCCTAAAACTACCCTTGGAAGGAGTTTGGCTCTGAGATGTCTCAACTATTGGTGCTCGATGCATCACCTTTTCTCTCCCACTTATGATAATGCCTCAAATTGACTCTTATTAAAATTTAAGTACATTTGCCACACTCCACCTAAAGTATAAAACATCATTAGATGTCTCTAGACTCCCACTAAAGAAATAACAAGAGGGTGAAGTAAAATATTAGGAGTTAATTATGTAGAAGACCACTTATTTATATCTAGAGATGGATCAATCCAAGGTGGAGAATGTTGAGTTGAAAATTAATATTCATTAAGATATATATATATATATATATATATATATATATATATGTATGTATGTATATATATGTATATATATATATGTATATGTATATATATATGTGTGTGTGTGTGTGTGTGCATATATATATATATATATGTATGTATATATATATGTATGTATATATATATATATATATATATATATATATATATATATAGTATTCATATTTGGATTTGGTCACTCAAGCAATTAGGGACCAAGTCATGCTTGAATAGTGAAGGCTTAAGACTATGGTCTCTGAATTAATGAAGGACTAGTGCGTATCTTAAAAACTCCATGTAGTTAACACATTGGGACATGATTTTAAGATAAAGGATATGATGCTCATCACTTTATTCAAGGAGTAACAAGGCATGTTGGACATTTCTACACTATAATCATAAAAGGTTACACATAATTTCCTAGACAGGAAGCAACAACTAGATGATTTTTTAATTCATTATAGTGTAGACTTTGCCATGGCTATCACCTTCAAGATAGCTATAAGTATCCACAATACCTCTATGGATGATAATGATATATCACTTTAGTATTATCCTAGTCCCAAAGATAACATGCATGAAAACATCCTAAATTAGAAATGTTAGCTTCATTGTAGTTATTTTGCTAGTCTCGAAGCCCAACATCATGTAGACAAACTAGAATAGTTGTGTGGTGAGATCTAGACTAGGGTCACAAACAACAAGGTAGCCATGAGAATAACTAATTACATGTATCTCAATTAGATAATTGGATATCATGCACCTTTATATGCATAATCTAAGATTCCATGCTTGATTTGAATACTTACAAGGCTAATCTATCTCCCTTTTATAATGAGGTTACCTAGATTTTCAACACACCTATGTATAATCCACCATCATAGATCCAATAGATCATCACTCAATACAAGGCTACATAGTCAAATCCTAAGGACTCTTTTGGCTAGTCATCATCTATGACCATGTCACCTCCATCAAGTTAAGTACTACATAGAGTATTAATTTTTTAAGAAAATTATATAAACACTTTGTATTGAGGATGAATTAGTAAGACAAGAAGGTATAGTATGGTTAAAAACCCATAAATTTTAGCCACCTAGTTAAGTTAGTATATTGAAAACTCAAAATGGTGGTATAATGGTATTCTATTTAGTTGAAAACCCAAAAGGGTAGCTAAGCAATGTGTAAGAGGTGAAAATCAAAAACAACACCTTGAGTGATTATGACTCTTACTAGCCTAACCACTTCTTAAGATTCTACCCTTTGTGTAATTTCAAAATATTTTATGATGTTTTATAAGGATGAGACAACATTTTAATTTCAAGAAAGTTTTGGGAGAAAAAATTAGATAGTAAAGTTGCATAAGATAATTGTCTAATATTTGTGAGTTATGTACTCATTTTGTCATGTATATGTCTATTTTATCCTATCTTAATGACCTATAATAGTTTATAATAATAATATACTCCACTTTTGGTACCAAGTACAAGAAGAATATGAATAGTCATATACTAAAAAAATCTATATATACTTATGTTTATAAGAATAATGGAGTTCCGCTTTTTAAGAGATCAATAGAGATTATCTAGTTATGGTTACCTACGTGGTTTCTTACATTATTCATTGTATGTTTTCTCATGTATAATGTTTAATTAATTTGTATCCATATTAATTCAAATACTCTATATATGTTAATGAATCATTGGTTATTCGTACTTCCTACTTAACAAGCAATAACTCATCCTTGCTATGTTTCTATTTTCCAACCTTTTGAATGAATACAATGACGTATCATGTACACTAAAGTATAAACTAGTTATCCTCATCCTTAGCATGTTTTTATGCTTCAAGATACTTTGATAATAATATGAATTGATCCATATCATAGGGCCCAAGACCAAGTGCATGGTGGACAACAAATATTGGTTGTGTAGAGTGAATGAGTAAAAGTAATTTAGAAAAAGCAACCAAACACATTAAATGGAGTGGAAGTATTATTTTTAAGAAATTTAACTTATATTCATTAATGGTGAATAGGGAAAACTTGTACAATATGCTAAAGCGCATGTATTACAAAATAGATATGAAAATCATGATATCTATGTTATGACTGTGTAAAATCATCAACCTTTGGCTAGATGTATATTATACATACTTATATAATTAGAATATAATAATATTTACAACTAATAGTAGCTACCAAGAATACGTTTATGTCACTTCATATTCTAGTATGGATGATTGTTGAGGAACCTCTTAGAGAATGTGGATGGGGTGAATTTACACATAGATGTTATGTTGAATCCATAAAGTTGAAGATTTCATTAATGGGTATTGTGGAGTGTGCAAGAGTAAGGCATGTGGATATATGAGCTACAAAGGATGTAGGTGTCAATAAGTAGGCATAAAATTTATCATGAATCTATAAATCATGTGAGGTCATAGTCTACGATCTAAGATCACCACTAACTGAAAGTCTATGATCAAGCATGAGACTTGTGTGGAAAGTTATCATCTAACTTATTTAAAATTAGTGCATAATATTAGATAAGACATGTGAACTTTGTATATAATATCAAACAAGGATTAAACTTAACCATGTACAATATGTGCATGGATCATTTTACTTTTCTTGAATATTAATGGTTTCCATTACATTGGTGTGAAATTGTAGAAATGACACTTGAATTTGCTTTAAAGTGTACCACTTGGCTTGATCAACAAATTGTCCAACATTGACCACTCCAAAAATTTGATGTGTGCCATGGTGGGTGTGTGTGCCTATCACTTCAATGATTTGGTCCTTTATTCAATATGAAAATGTTTAGGATCCAAATTAGAGGGATGTTATATCACTACTACCTCAAGAAGTGGCAGATGGTAAGGCTTGAGAAGCTTCAAATTAAAGATTGGGTACATGCCTAATTATTTAGGTAGATCAATAATAAAGGCATTCTCACTAATTACATAGAGAATGGTCTAAGGACCATATCACAGAGGCTTAATCTTTTAGTGTGGACCTTTGAATTACTCTTTCTAAATTTACAACCATACTTTATCATCAACTCAAAATGTATGTCATTGCACTCCTTTTTATTTTCTTGGGTGCAAGAGAAAATCATATAAAATTGATGGTGAATAGATTGAATATGGTTTTAAAAATTCTCATCTTTGTCTATTTCCCATACTTGTGCATGAAAATTAGTGTCTATTGGTTTGTAGCAGATGTATATAGATACCAAAGGTTTAAACCAAAGACATGTTTGGAATGGACTATGTCACATAGGTATGTGAAGATCCCTATTGTAGGCATGTTGAATGTATAGGAGGTTGTCATCCCAAGTGAAAACATGCATATAGTTTTACATTCATATAAGATGCATAAGTGTGTGATTGAGAACTTTAGTTTTCCCATATATCTAATGATGAAAAAGAGGTAATCAATATAGTTATGTACCCATAAAGTCCCATAATGATTACCATAGTCTATTGATCTATTTGTGTACCCATAAATTCCCATAATTAGTACCATAAATGAGTCACAAAGTGTAGATCATAGTTAGATATGATGGATATTGATGGCCCAAAATTGAACAAAACATGGTTGAAGAAAGATTGCATTGTACCAATTGCATCAATGTATTTTTTACAAGAAACCATGATAGACATATTGGAAAACCAATCCAATATAAGCATAATATTATATTTAACCACTTCCTAAAAGTGTTTCCTAGACTAGGTAAAAACTCCATTGATTATCTCTTTACCCCCATGAAGGCGTAGTGGGGAGCCAAATTATGTAAGACTATTCCCTTCCTCTTTAGATTCATATGGGACTTTCCCTTCCTCCTTGGGTGGTCAAATTTTGAATATCCAAGACCCACAAGCTTTGAACTAATGGTATAATAATCCCAAAGGTGAGTTTTCATAAAACATGAATTTTCCTAGATTTATGCAAAGGGGTTTATTTTCAAGTCAACACACTAAAAATATGAAACACACATGTCTAAAATATAATTCACCACCAAATAGTATTAACCACATCATTGCTGACTAATGAGAGGCTCTATAAAAATTTATCCTCTTTTTCGTATGACCTCAATTTATTGCTACTTGTTATAATGAAATTTGAATCTCATTTTACAATAATGAATGCCATGTATAAGTGATTTGTGTCCATTTGAAATCTAGGCAATATTTTTGTTTTAATTTTACAATATAATTTTGGAATATGACCTTTGAATTTAAAAACTCCTCTAAAATAAAATTTACCTATATACACATGATACTTATAATAAACATGACAAACTAAACATATAAACAATTAAAATAAAACACCTAATAAAACATAAACTTTAAATTTAATATCTAACCTGAAACCACTTCTATTTAAGAAAGATAAAAAATAACTATAATAAAAAATAAATAATATCATGATTTTCCTTTTAACAAGATTTGACCTTGAATAATTATATGAACAAGTTGAGAGGTGAGCGAGGACTTGATGACCCAGTGAGAAGAAGTGGAGAAAATGGGAAGCTTGTCATCGTGGAGTATATGGCTAGAGCTAACTATGAATTAAAGATATGACACCATAAAATAAAAATTGTTTGAGATGTGGGTGAGTTAAAATTGATGAACAACCAATTATAATAGCTGAGGATCCAATGTAGAGGTAAGCTAATGCTTTTATTAGTATTTGATCCAAATGGATGCTCGATTATATTTCTAAGCAAATTATATGTGAATGATATCAGATCTATGGTATAATATAGAAAAAATGAGCATCATATTAATTTTGGATGTATTTTTATATCTATGTTGAATTCAAATAAGGTATATAATGAATTTTTGTGACAAATTATCTATATAAAATACCATAACAATCTAGAATCGATGGAGGGTTATGGGTCCACTATGACATTATATGCCTGATTCGAATGAGAATAAATGTAAGAAATGGAAGTATGCCCTCAAACACACCTATAAAAACCCATCAAGGATATTATGAAGTGAAAATTTATACATATATTTATCTACTATGTCAAATAAGTGCATCCAAAATGTGAACAGAACCCAAAAGTAAAAACTGCTATAGCATGAGAATGATGACAATTTTTGGATACAGAGGAATAGGCAAAAAATATAGAGACAAAAAATAATGTTGTAACTATATTATTAAATTTTCTAATGGAATTTAAAAAAATTAAACTAAATTATAACATATATTATTTTCTCTCATGTATAGGGGCAATAATAATGAATCTTCCCACTATAATTCTTAGGATTTCACTATGCTCTAACACCAATGATGTAAATTGAAATAACCAGAACATAGTTTTATAAACATAGCTAATAATAATAACAAAATATATTATGTTTAAAATTAAATATAAATAATACAATATCTAATATATATCTATGGAGGTATCAAAACAACCTCCTAGGAAATAAGAGCTAATAACCTGGAATAGTCCTGGGTAATAATAAACATATGAGAATAAAATAATAAACTAAAAATGAGAACACAAGAAATATAAACAAATATATAATAAAATAAATAAAAAAATTATTATGTAAGTTTGTGTTAAAGTGTTTTCATTTACGAAAAATTGTGTTTTATGAGCAATTTACATTAAATAAAATCTAGAGTAGGTTGTGTGGATGTTAGTTGTAACTACTTAGATTGGACAAATTGTAAGTTTTAGTTATTATTAATAATGTATCATAGATATTATTAGTTAGAGACATAATATATGATATGTAATATTATTCTATTCATATATTTCATTTTAGTCAATGAGTATGTTGTAGTTATTTCCTTTGATGATTAATTATGTCCATGTTTAAATTGTGCTAATAACAACTTGGACCAAATATTAGTTATTGACATTTTACTCACCTAAGATATAAAAATGGATTAATTTTAAGGGTTTATAACTCAATTTATTCATATATAACTTTATTTTCTACCTTATTCTTCCCTCTATTTTCTTGATAAAATCACCTTTGGCTAGATCCACCCATCCATCTCAAGTACAATATAGACAGCCATCATATGTGAAACATTCATGGTTAATAACCACTATTCTCACCATTATTAAAATAAGTGGTTATTTATAAAATTTACACCTATATATTGTGTCTTTGAGTGAATATTTCACCAATCCAAACATGTCAGGGACATTCCTATAATAACCCTTGGTGTAAATAAAACCCACATCAATGGGTTTTATCTGGTAGTATAAGGAGTGCCCACAATATTTGACTATTAAAAAATTCACTTGTGTTATGTAAATTGGATCCCTTAGTAAGGTTAACAAGTTCCAATTATATTTTTTTAATTATTACTATAACTTAAGAGATTATTTACCCATAAAAATTCACCAATACAAGGGAACCAACCTCAAAGATTTTCTATGGATTTATTATCTAGTTCATCCATCACCAAAGATAGTGTCATCCATGATCTTCCTATGAATATATATAAGTAACTCCCCTGATTCTATGATTGTTGGGGAAAAACTAAGGAGGAAAACATGATATATTTCAAAATTTATCTAGGTTTGCTTAACCTATTTCAAGAGGATGTTACATACAAGATATTACATTTCACCCTACATGATGTTTCCTTTGACTTGTTCCTCAACCTCCCAAAATGTTCAAATACATTATGGGCGTAATGTCATGACACTTTTATGGAACAATATGTATTTATTACTAGTCTAAATGTAATATAAAACATTTTGATGACATGATAAGGGAGCCCAAATAACCAATTAGATCCCTCAATGTTTTCAAAATATGTGCAATAGTGTTTCTGATTTATACAAACATGGTATTGCCTTAACACATGAAGTGTTTAAAAATGTCTTAGAAATTATAACTAAAATATTAATACATAGAGATAAAAAAATTAATAAATTATAATGTTCATATGTTGAAGATATTAGCATTGATAGGTAGTCTTAAAATCAATTATAATCCATACCTAATATTGATACAAATGTCATGGTTATTCATACTATTCCAAACAACAATCACAATGTCATCATGAACAACTAGAACTAGGTTTTCACTCAATTACCTATAACTCATGTTACACCAAAATAACACCTAAGCTTTCTAAATAACCCCAAACATGTGTCTAATTGACACCATAAAAAATATGCCTTAGACATATAAAATGCCTCTACTACATAGGGATACATTATGGTTTCACCAAAACTAAGTTGGATACCATCCAATGTATGGTACATAAACTTAGTAACGAGTTTCTAATCATGCAAAAATTCTTGGGAAACGCTATGTGGGAAGAAAAAAAAGGGAAATTTTCATTACAACTATATAATAGACCATTTAGTATGTTAAATAATAATCCATACCCTCATCCCTATATATTACTTGAGATGAATATTTGTGAGGAAATTGTACCTAACTATTGTAGGGTATCTAACATAACCCAACATGGTGAACTAGATTATATAGAGTTTTTTACCACTTATTAAATATTTCAAAAGGATATTCAAAGATATGAGGTATTCCCAAATCAACCATATTAATCTATAACTAGTTCTAATAGTATTTTTAGTACATCTATGGTGTTTGAAACATTTGATTTTCCATTCTTGGTTGAGTATCAAAATGATCCATATCATAATCTACATGGAATTCATGATTTTCAGCAATTTAGAGGAATAATTATAATATGAGAAACAAGAATCAACATCCCATCACAACTTCCACACCTCCATTAAAAAATGTATCCACCCTGTGATCCAAATGCTAATAAGAATCACCTCCTCCTAGAGGAAATGATTGGCTTTATAAAGCTAATTCACACACCAATAGTGGATAGAATATGTTTAAGGATACAAATAAAATCAAAGATAATATTACTCTAAATTATTTGGATCATATTATATAACATAGTGATATTTTTCTCAAATATTTGATTAGTAAGCCAACCACTGACAAATCAAAGGTTAGACATGAAATTATGGTCACATACAAAGACAAGAATGAGGTTTCCCCTTTCCTATTAGCTATTAGAATCTTTTGTAATAATTCCCATAGGAATGTGTAAAAACTAGGGTGTAACTTAGATAATTCCAAAAATGTAGTCTTTTAGTTATAAAAATATTTAGTACTAGTTATTTTAGAATTGATAAATGTCCACATGCAAGTTTTCCAACCATTGATCAAGCAAAGGTTAGACATGAAAATATGGTCACGTACAAAGACAAGAATGATGTTTCCCCTTTCTTATTAACTATCATAATATTTCATTGCAACTCTCATAGAAATGTGTAAAAAGTTAGGGTGTACCCCAAATAAGTCTAAAAGGGTAGCCTTTTAGTTGTAAAAATATTTAGTACCAGTTATTTTAGAATTGATAAATATCCACATGAAAGTTACCTCTAAGCTACATGTCTATAAGTATATTGACATTCTCATAGTTGATATTATTGAGGCTTATAGTTTACTCATAAGCCATTACCAGTAACAAACACTGAATGAATATATGCCTACTACCTTTTCACATGTGGTTATGTTGAAAAGGAGTATCCAATCAAATCAAAGTTGATAGAGAACCAAAAATTAAGCATATCATCATATAATGCAATTAAATAATAAAATTTACTTCATCACATGGAGGGGTTTACACCTTCACAAATTATCCTAAAAATCATGAATGATAATTCGAAGGTCCTTTGAAATTATGGACCTTATATGTTGATGGTGTGCAATCCAAGTAGGGATCTTGTGTAGGAAAAACACTAAATGATCATGATCAGAGGTAGTACCTTTATATTAGTTTACTATAATTTCTATTCACTAATAATCATGTAAAATATGAATCTCTAGTTATGGGGATGTAATTTTCACTAAAACACATTGTCAAGCAACTATTGATGTTTGGAGACTTATAGCTAGTTGTTAATCTAACTTGAATTCAATACAAATGTAAATTGTCACATCTCAAGAAATATAAACATGAGCATTTATCAGATTGAATCATTTTAGTAGTTCAATATAAAATCAATCCCTAAATAATAAAATCATATAATTAATTCTTTGACTACCTCTAGAACTAATTTGTCTCCACTTTAAGAGTCCAAAATTTAGAATTTTTTTAGAAATAGTGTCATGTTCATCAGCTCCTGATAATCTTGATCACTTATTAGTATTTTATGATGACCTAAAAAATATTCAATACATGGGAAATTGTAGTTCTTTTGAGTCACAAATCATTGACCAAAAGTATTTTACTCTAATAAATAAATAATATAATGAAAATGATGGAATACTATAATTAAAATAAAATAATATACCCAAATAAATTAAATCTTTGGAATAGGTCTTCAAAATGGACCACAAATCTAAAAAACAAAAATTGTATGTAACAAATTAAGACATATCTAGAACTTATATGAATTAGTGAATCATATATCGAATGAGGTAATAAACTAACATCTATGCAATACTATTTAAGTTTATATAATGAACAAATTGGATCCACTAAACTTAACTAAGGGAGCACTTATCACACTGTAGACACCGAAATTGTGTCTAACCCTTGTCGTCTTCCCCTTAACCCCCATTTTATTCTCCCACGCCTATTTAACCCTTGTCGACCATTTTCCCATGAGCCTTGCCCATGACAGCATGTAAAAATGAGCAAAAAGCTAAAATTAGCCTCTATCCCCATTCTTCATCTGTCGACGTCGGTCACTACTCGGTCGACATCGCCGACGTCGGTCACTACTCGGCCGACGTCGGCGGTCCTGATGGACTCGGTTATCCTTAACACTGGGTTCTTGACCCGAACGTAGGATCTATTATCCGTTATCCATTATTCATTATTCGGTTGCCAATCAATTTCAAGACCAGTTATCTGACCTTCTTTCAAAACATTCTTTCATGGGACCTTCGAGAGGATCAACCAACTTTTGCATCCAATCGATCTGCAATCAAATCTCTCGTATTTTCTCTCTCCAGTATAGGTATTCTACTTTAGTCATCTCGCTAGAGGTCTGCTACATCAAACTTTTGCAACACTCTAACAACATCAATTATGTCTCCTACTCTATCTTTAGCATGTAACATGTAAGCGTTTGTTCTGTGCTTTCATTTTGTTCTCTGGTTATTGTTTTTTGATATTACCACCCCGACTTAGATTCAGAAACCTGATTTGACTTCCTCCCATATCACCTCTATCCACCCTTTTTAGTCTTAACTCTACCCATATTTATATACAAACCCCTAAACAATCCCTCTAACTCCCAAACCAGCTCCCTAACCCATAGACGAAACCTTCAGACCATTTTGCAATCCTAAAACCTTGTCCAGACCCGACCAGACCTCGTCCAAAAATTGCTGCCCCAACTGACGCCGGTCATTACCTCTACCGACGCCGGCACTTTAACTGACGTCGGCACCCTTCCTTGATCAACGCTGGCATAGAGACCGACACCGGTGACTGTGTAGAGCAATTTGCTACATATCAGGTATGCATCTTGCTTTTTGTCTTTTATTTCTTTCATTTTGTCTTTCACTATTTTTGTTTCTATCAAATATTCTTTTTTTAATCAGTGGGTTGATATCCCTCAAGGAAGTCTTCATACGTTAGGGATCAAGCTTTTGATTGACAGCCCACCATCTCCTCATCTAACATTTTTCGTGTTTCAGTCTCTTTTTCCTTACAGGTGTCATTCCTCCATAGCCAAAGAGGAGTACCTTCCAACGTCTGATTTCGGTGCGCACGACTACATCCAGGTAACATCTAACCTTGACCATTCTTCTTAGTTTCTTAATTCTTTCTTTGAATGTAGAAAGCAAAATAGCATAAAAACATTTTGGCACGCTCGGTGGGACACTAGGGCCTTCCTTGGGTTCTTTCTTTCTTTGTTTATTTTCATATAGGTGCATTAGGTTTCTCCCTTTTCACCTCTTTCATCTCTTCTAAATGACACCATCAGCAAGACTAAAAAGAACTTTTCTTTCTTTTCTTGCACTTCTAGACTAGTCAAAAATCATATTCTTCAACCCTTTCTCAACTTGTTTTCATTCCAACTTCACATTTTGACTTGGGCTTAAAACACTTTGCATTCATTTCTGCTTGCTTGCATTTCTTAGACCACACCTAGTAATTAATAATCGCATATTAAATTAATCGTAGTCCACTTGATGTTACATGACCAAACCACTTGCACAAAACAAACATCTTAACTTACCTGAGATAAGGCCCGACTGGGATTTCATCACCCAGTGGATACCTTACCCGTCCCGACAATCTTACTTGGATTTCATCACCAAGGGGAAAGCCCACTCCGTTCTCTGGTGGAGGATAATCTCTAGGGGAAGTATATTTTGGCTAAGTGAGACCAGCTTATCACTGGACTTGTGAAGTGAGGGGAGCTTGCTCCTTAGCACCAGGCCAAGTACGAAACCTAACATAGACTTTTAAACACCATAACTAACCTGAAATCATCCATAGACTACTTCTTCTAGGACCCGACTCAAAAGCCAATCTTCCTCTACACATATTCTAAGTCATAAGCCACTATAATCCTAATAATTTACTCCTAGGGTTTTTTTTTTAGGATCTGCTTGTGTTCTTCATCTTTTCTATTCTTATCTGCTTGTTTGAGCTTGTGAGGATGTTCTTTATTGCCTTGAATGGTTTTGACTCATAGCCAAGCCAAGGCTCTAGTCGATCACGCGAGGCATTACCCGCTTCCATCTACCCCATCCATAACCAGTCCTATAATGGAGTTCCACTCAGAGACTGAAAGAACTCCTACTAGACCATCCCCGACCCAGACTCTTATTGTCCTAGAAGGGGACCAAGATTTTGCATGATTCTTAGACCTCAATGTCAAAGCCTTGCAGCACTATCTCGTGAATAGCTGAATGCGAGACTCTTTGGGAAATCCAATTCACAGAATGCTGACCTCTCTTCTCAAGACTACAACCGTATCAACAGTGTCTGTAGTTCAACCTTTAGACAACTAGGCTATTTCCTCAACCAATGACCAGCCTTTGACCAACCATCCAAGCGTGGCCTCTCCCTCCATCTTTGGGCCCACTTCCATCGGGGTTTCAGTCCGCTATCAACCTCAGCCCACTCAACCACTCTCTACCCCCTTTCAGAATCTGGTCATCTCTATTCCACCTACCCTTGCTCTTATCAACACTAGGGTGGCTACCTATCCATTGGCCCATGTTACCACTAACCAACCTCCCGTGGCAACATCGAGCCTAGCCATGCCTTCTACCCAACCATCCTTAGTCTCCTCTTCTATCCCTATGACTAGTCATCCATACGTTGCGCCCTTACTGGTACAACCAACTATGTCATATGCATCTTCCAGCCTCTTTCAAGTGCCTTACAATCTAGGGGGCACTCCACCTGCCAATCCGTTAGTAGATATCATCAAAATGCTGATGGACAAGATGTCTAGCCTAGAGACCTCTATTTCTGGCTCACACAATACTCTCTCATATGAACAAATTTGCAATGAGCCCATTCATCCTTCTATCCTAATCAGGCCATATCCCAACCAGTGGGAACTTCTTAAATTTTCTCGTTTTCAAAGCAAGGAAGACCCACAACAACACTTACGGGCATTTAGACATGCCTGTTACCTTATCACCCACGATGATGCATTGCTTTTATGCACGTTTCCTATGTCTCTCTCAGGTGTTATGCTTGATTGGTACAGGTCCCTTGCTAGCCATTCCCTCTTCACTTTCACTCAGCTGGCCCAGCTCTTCCTTGATCATTTCTCTATCAACATCACCAAGAAGGTCTCAATCACAGACCTCTATTCTATCCACCAATTCGAGGACGAATCCATTACTGATTTTGTCGCTCGATGGAGGGGCCTCATCAATCAACTCTCCTTTTCCTTACCCCAACCCGAACTTATTGAACTTTTCTCCCAAGCCTGTGCCAAACATATTTCTTCCACCTTAAGGGTTCAGACCTTCTGCACTTTTGATGAAGCCTTCACGATGGCCCGCAAACTTGAGTTACGTGCCATCGAGGAGAATAAAGTCAAGTTGTGGAGCAAGAATCCCAACTCCAAGACCAATGACCCCTCTTCTTCTAAGCCTTCCTCATCCAATCCTAAATCTAAAGCTTCAACAAACTCTATGGTCATTAGATCTTCCTCCTCTTCCCCTTCAACTAATCAGTCTGAACCATCCACGTCCCAAAGCATCACCTACCAATTCTAGCAGAGATACGTACACCAATAGTATACTCCACTCGAAGAATCATACGCATCTATGATGGAAAAACTTATCAAACAAGGGGTCCTCAATCTCCCCCTAATCTGACCACCTCCACAATTTGATCCCTCACGCGCCATCCCTGCATGGTATAGGTAAAATGACTTATGTAACTACCACCGTGTTAAAGGCCATGACATGAGCAATTATAAAACCCTTAAAAACATAATCCAAGACATGCTTGAAAAGGGTGACCTCATCCTAGACAATCCCAATGCACCACCTAATCAGGGTATCAACATCTTCAAACAACCATTCCCCAATCATTCACCAACTCAAAATAATGTCTAGAACTTGATTGACAACACTCATGAACACAACATTCGAACAGTCAATACGGTCTCACCCTTCATTTTTGACCAACCTCAAGAGGTGAGTCCATCACATGTGGACGAACCTCATTCTCTGGTTAGTTCTCCATCAACCTCTCTCATCTTGGAGGATGCCTCAACCTTACCAGCACCACCGGTTTCAGCATCCTCCTTCTTGCTACCTATGGAGGACCCAACCCTTCCTACTCCTCGACCACAAGTGGAGGGCACAATCATCCCTGCCCTTTACCTACTTGAGGATCCTCATTCTCTAGTTTTTTCTTCACCTAGGGAAGAACCTGCCTCTCCTTCGTCTCCAACCAAGGACGAACCTGTCACGACTTCATCATGCCTTGGGGACCGAGACTATCACACCTTCAATCCCACAATTGTCAACATCTTCTCAAGAACCCAAACCTCATCCAACATCTTCTCAGCCATTTTCCCAATTAGTGGAGAAACTCAAACTTCTCCCTTCAAGGAAAGTTGAGCATCAGGTATTGTGGGAGCGTCTCACAGATCTTCAACATGCCCATGCTCTCTCATCTCATACTGCTAATTCTCCCATGGTAGAACCTCCCAAGACTCTCAACAAAAACTAGACTTCCACTTCTAGACCGTCTACACCTCAACCAACCGCATCAGGACCGAAACCCTCATCTACCCCGTCTAAACCAATCAAGTCACTCGACATTCACCCTGTCTCCAACCTCACTCATCCATAAGTGAAGGTGGACTTAGACCAGAATTTGACTAATAGTAGTCTTCAAATCAAGTCAAAGAAGACTACCAAACCACAGAGGCGAACTCCTCCTCCCCCATCACCATTGCCCTCCATTTTGGGCCCTCATCCTTCGACCTTGACCAGAGTCCTTCCCACTCCAACCTCTAATCAAAACCAGTTGCCTCCTCTACTTCATTTGCCTACTACTAGCCTACCCTTTCCCAAAAGGGTGGTACCTCTCATGAAGAAAGTACCATCTCTGCTTGTCACCACACCATCAACCCAGAAGGTGGTATGGAAGCCTCCTCCAAATCTGCCCAAGTAAAAGTCACCAACATCACACACATCAATGAGCATAGACCCTTTAGTGGGCTCATACTCTTTGATCTTGCACCGACTCTTACAAACTTCTAGCATAACTCTTCCACCCATCAGGCCTTTCCAACCCCTCAGGTCTAAGCCCTTCTGGTTCAATGACACAAAGATTTGCTTATACCATCGTATGCCAGGACATGATACTGAGACTTGTTGTGCTCTCAAGGCTGTTATTCACTGCTATCTAGAGAAAGACACTCTTCTCTTTGAGGACACTCTCGAATGACCCCTAATTCCTTCTCATAACCCTTCAACCTCTTCAAACCCATCAACATCTCATCAACAGGTTATAACCCATTTATCTCCTTCACCTCCTATCTTTGAAATCAATGCCATTCACATAACCACTAGGTCACAAAAGGACAAGGCAAAAGAAAAAGCTGCCATTCCATGGACCTACCCTTTCATCAATCCACCTCAATCGCCCAAGCCTAAGATTTCTATCCTTGGCATGCCTCAACCTTCTTCTTCTTCCTCTTTAGAGGTAATTCATGACTCCATGTTGAAACAGCTTCACCAAACACCCATGAAGATGTCCCTTTATGACCTCATCCAAACCTTGCCTCAACATCGCCAAGCCCTCATCAGAGCCCTGCAGGTAGCAGAGGTCCAACCCAAGGACCCCCAACCACTTGCTACCCTTGTCCACTCTTTAGCCCCTGTTGCCTCCATCACATTCAATGATTCTGAGATTCCCACATCCAACACAGAAGATCAAGATGCCACCCTTTTCATCACTGCCTATGTTGATCGAACATGCATTAAATTCATTATGATCGATAAAGGTGCCAGCATCAACATTATCTCCACCCATGCCTTTGATCAGTTAGCTCTTCCCAAGAATTGTGTCTCCAAAACTGACATAATCTTGCACTCCTTTAATGACACCACTACCACGACCATTGGCACAGTCGTCCTTCACATTCATGTTGGTCCACGCACAGTCCCAGAGCTCTTCTATATCATCAAAGGAGAGTTTCAATACAACACGTTGCTAGGCTAACCTTGGATCCACGCCATGGCTTGTGTCCCCTCCACCCTGCACCGTTGTGTGAAATTGAGCATGATGGGCAAGTCCACACCATTCCCACTGACCCTTCACCCTTCAAAACTTGTAACACCACCTACCATCCAAATGACATCATCATTCCTATCAAGCCATCAATCTTGACACCACCTCCATCCGTGGAAGCTTCGACCAGTTCACAACAGGTAGTCGTCCTCACACCTCCCCTTTAAGTGATAACCACAGACCCCATGGATGACATCTTCCAAAGACTTTCATTGGGGAAGTATCACTTGCTGACCTTAGACATGTTCCAAACTCTACAAGAGTATGGATGCCTTCATCACAGCCCTAGTTACGACCATCAGATCAGGATGATCGTGCCTTATGGTCCTCCTCAACTTTGAACCAACCTTGTCTATGGGGGGCTTGATCAAGCACCTACTGATGGTAATCCTCTTTCTTCACCCCAACCATTCATATCAGACTTCTCATTTCTTGGCAACCCTGCCTTTGCACACACTTACCTTTACAGGTGTGCATGGAAGGGTTTTTGTTTCAGACGTTATGAGCAGGTCTCCCATCAGCCCATCGAGCCGCTCAACGATGATAATGCCAAGAAATGGTATGCCCTAGGATATCACAACCCCACTCAGGCCTCTGCAGACCTTTGTCCTGAACCAACCATTGACCAATCTCCTCCACGCTCACCCATTCTTCCTCCTTCACCTACGGAGTTGGTGGTTTCCATACCCCTAACTTTTTCAATGCCTAAATGCCATTCACTTGGGAACCCCTGACCTATCAACCAGGTGGGGTACCCAGGTCTCTCCCCCTCATCTTCTCTCCATCTCATTTGCACTGGGTGTTAGGCATTCTTCCTACCACCAAATGGCTGGGGGGAGTTCAACTTTATACTACATATCATGACCTTAACCAAACACCAATCTCGACCCGGCCCTTGACCAGTCTCGATAAATTAGCGACCTCATCAACCAACTTCTTAATCATCATCAGCATGTGACCAATATGGAGTGAAGTAAACAAGGCAAGTTTGCCCCTAATTGGCTCAGACCTTTCATCATCATGCACAAGTATGGATCAGGGACTTATCGTCTGTCCTCTCTTGATGGATGACCAGAACCTGAGCCTCTTAATGCATTGCATCTGCAACCATTCTACTGCTAGTCGAGTACTCGTTCACTTGACATTTAACTTGAGCTCATCCCTTGAGCAATCCCCATCCTCTTAGTCCTAATTCCTCTCATCCCTATTCCTCTTAACAATTCCTCTATAACCCTTTTATACAGTATGGATACTTTGTCCTAATAAAAGGGAGCCCTTGACCTTCTATAATCTTGTCCATGACTCACATTTTTGTCAAAACAAATATAGATGTCAAAATATCCATGGTCACCAAATTAGAATCAAAAGGCAAATTGCTCCCTTGAAGGATAGTTGTACTATCATTGATGTAGCTAATAGACTACTCCCTCAAAGGATAGCTATTCAAAAGCCCTTATATTAAACAAAATTCTAGACCACTCCCTTGAAGGATGGCTATGACTAATCTGGCAATAAACAGCAC
The DNA here is from genome assembly GCA_037957365.1 of Torreya grandis. Lineage (NCBI taxonomy): Eukaryota > Viridiplantae > Streptophyta > Pinopsida > Cupressales > Taxaceae > Torreya > Torreya grandis. The sequence goes on from JARHVA010007153.1 coordinate 675,187, forward strand.
TATCTTAGAAGCTTTCTACATCAATCAGCTTCACAACTGACCACCAAGCACAATGACATCTCTATACAGGCTTCCCGCATTGATCAGTCTGCACAAAAAAAAATCAAAATCAAAACGAGTCATGGACTTGACTTATAGTTGTCTCGAGGTCTCCCATAAAAAAAGGGCACAATTATCTCTGCTCTTGAAATGGGTTAACCTATTTCCTCCTATCCTAACACCTGCTCAAGGGACTTTGAGCTCACTTTAATATCAAAGTGATTTGATTACCGTTCTAGCACAACATATGGTCAATGACGTCATGCATGAATGGGGCTCTTTGTTCTAATAACCCCTATCTATGTTGTCATTCTGGTCCTTGTCAATGAAAGAGCAATATGCTTTTCACTTCTTCTACACTTTGGTCACATTTAACTTCATCAAACCTAATCAGCTCAACTCAACTCTCTTTTTAGGCCACTCCCATAGCCTATTCACACTAGTTTCTATGGACACCAATACACATGGAAACTATCGACTAGACACAATTTATGTTAAGCATAAACCAATACTTGTTGAAGCATAAATAGACCTCAATTCATCTTTAGCATACATCCATCATGAATATGGAAAATTGCTAGGGATGAAAGATCCCTCAACCAATGTTGCAGAATACACCATTTGGAAAAGGCTATAACATCTTTTTCTCCTCATCATTTCGACACATGACCAAACCAATCATCGAGCAATCTTCTCAACTAGTTCGAACTACATTGGTCTAAGGCCCTATGACCGGGGCTATGTAGGTAGCACTCAGATGATACGACATCTTTTTGGGTTAGCTCAACCACCCTCATTTGTTTGTCTCTCTGATGGACAAACCTTCTTTCCTCCTTTTGACCATGACCTTGCACTCAACCAAGACCAATTCCATCCCTTTGACCCTTCCTCCCTTCTAGGGAGAACTACATTGGCCTGAGGCCCTTCACATAAGGGCTATGTAGATACCACTCAGATCACATAACATCTTTTGAGGTTAGCTCAGCCACATCCTTTCATCCATTCATCCACCTCGACCAATGACCATTGGAGATCATGCCTATCTCCTCCGACTTCGACCACTTCAAGGACAATGTTACCTTGGTTGTTTTTGCATGTATGCTACCTCATGACTGGTTAGCCACATTGTGTGCAGGCTATTTTGGACCCTCACAAGTATAGGATCACAAGTTAATTAATCTGCACTACTTGTGACTTTTTCGTGTTTCTAGGAGCACTTCTTGAGCCTGGGATACCTGGAACATGATGACCCATTAGAGCTACAGCTTCAATTAAATAACCTAATCAGCTATGACTATATGCTGGGGCCTGGTTACTTCAATTTTGGCACTCCTCGACCCTTGACCTGTGACAATTTGACCTAACCATCTCGTGAAGTGGTATGCGTGTAATCATGACTTTTACATCATTCACCCTCACCCCTTTTTCATCTACTCTTTGTCAAATCAACACCCGATTCCCAATTCCCTTCCCTCGACTCCTGCTTTGAGGGGGAATACCTCATCCATAATCGGGGCAAACCCCCTCCTATTTTTGTCTTGCAGTTCATTCAAACAACCAACAAGATGGAATCGACCTTATCCCACACCTGGGGCAACCACCTCCTATTTTTGTCTTGCAGTTCGTCTAGAATAACCAACAAGACAAAAAAGGGCAAATGTAGACACCAGAATTATGTCTAACCCTTGTCATCTTCCCCTTAACCCCCATTTTATTCTCCCACACCTATTTAACCCCTGTCGACCATTTTCCCATGAGCCTTGCCCATGGCATCATGTAAAAATGAGCAGAAAGCTAAAATTAGCCTCTGTCCCCATTCTGCATCTGCCGATGTCGATCACTACTCGGTCGACATTGCTGATGTCGGTCACTACTCGATCGATGTCGGCGGTCCTGCTGGCATCGATTATCCTTAACACTATGTTCTCGACCCAAACACAGGATCCATTATCCATTATTCATTATTCATTATTCGGTTACCAATCAGTTTCACGACCGGTTATCTGACCTTCTTTCAAAACATTCTTTCACGGGACCTTCGACAGGATCATCCAACTTTTGCATCCAATCGATTTGCAATCAAATCTCTCGTATTCTCTCTCTCTATTATAGGTATTCTACTTTAGTCATCTCGTTGGAGGTCTGCTACATCAAACTTCTACAACACTCTGACAACATCAATTATGTCTCCTACTCTGTCTTCAGCATGTAACAACTAAGCATTTGTTCTATGCTTTCATTTTGTTCTCTGGTTATTGTTTTTTGATATTACCACCCCGACTTAGATTTGGAAACCTGACTTGACTTCCTCTCGTATCACCTCTATCCACCCTTTTTAGTCTTAACTCTACCCAAATTTCTGTACAAACCCCTAAACAATCCCTCTGACTCCCAAGCCGGCTCCCTAACCCACAAACAAAAACTTTAAACCATTTTGCAATCCTAAAACCTTGTCCAGACCTGACCAGACCCCGTCTAAAAATTGTTGCCCTGACCGATGCCGATCATTACCTCTACCGACGCTAACACTTTAACCGACGTCGGCACCCTTCCTTGACTGACGCTGACACAAAGACTGACACCGATGACTGTATAGAGCAATTTACTGCATATCAAGTACGCATCTTACTTTTTGTCTTTTATTTCTTTCATTCTATCTTTCACTATTTCTGTTTCTATCAAATATTCTATTTTTAATCAGTGGGTTGATATCCCTCAAGGAATTCTTCGTACTTCGGGGATCAAACTTTTACTTAATAGCCCACCATCTCCTCATCTAACATTTTTCGTGTTTCAGTCTCTTTTTCCTTGCAGGTGTCATTCCTCCATAGCCAAAGAGGAGTACCTTCCAATGTCTGATTTTGGTGTGCACGACTACATCCAGGTAACATCTAACCTTGACCATTATTCTTAGTTTCTTAATTCCTTCTTTGAATGTAGAAAGTGAAATAGAGTAGAAACACACACAATAATAAAGGATAGGGTTAACCTCTAGGAAAATAACACTATGCCTACCCTAGTCTACTAGCCTACCACATGCCAATGTACCTTAGCTATACCATGAGGCCAACTATGGGGTTTAAGATTCAACTAGGATAGGAGATATACCTTATAATAATCACATATTTTGATGTGATTTAGACTTATAAATATCCATTTTTAACTTTTAATGATTTGGATTTTAAAATTTATAGATTTTATCTATTCCTCCTCTATATATATTCATAAAAATAAACATGGGTGGTAAAAATGACTATCACTAGAGAACCTACACTTAGTGTCTAGGAAAAATATCTTATAGATAATTAAGACTCTTGTACTTGCACATTATATAAGAGTGTGATCTAAAAACTAACCTTGGTATTCTCATAGTGATATGGAATAAGGGAAAGAATTGAACTAAATATGGAATGGGTGATTTATCTCAAATCATAAAAAATGTGTAGTTTTAACATGGTAAAATGACTTGTATGTATGAACCATCATCATATTAAATAATGTATTTGAGTGGACACATGAGAATAGATTGTTTAGAGTTGTTTTAACAAAACAATGTGATTAAATTTAATAGTATGAGGACATAAATATTGATCATTACCTTATTTTTTGTGGAATACACTTAGCTAAGGTTGTAAACAAGAGTAATTTATAAAAATAAATATTTTTGAGGAAGGTTTGGTCTTGTCCAAGGTCTTACATTTAAAATTACAAAATTTAAACCAAATAGGTGTAAGGATGTATGGTATTTATAGTAAAAAATATTATTTTATAAGGAAGTCCTAGTCCTATCGAAGATATTATACTACAAATCATAAAAGGAAAACCAAGGAGGTGTAAAAAGTAATGAAGTTTTTAAATCTAGAAACTAATAGACTCAAAATAGACTGTAAGGTTGATGAATGAGATGGAAAATAACAAAAAATAATAATGAGTATGATTGGGTCCTATCCATGGTCTTATGATGTAAATCATTAATTAATATATGAATGAAGGAATGTAGATAGATTGAAGGACCAAATTTAGGAACTAAGTCTACTAAAATTCATGTAATGTTTACTTTTGGAAGCTTTCAAAAACCTATAAGAAGTGTTTCTTTAAATATATATATATAAATATATGAAATATATGTAAGATAATAATGATGTTGGAAACAATAATTTGAGTAAAGTATTTCTTTAAAAATGAAGCGTTATAGGGTTATTTGAAAATGTGTCATCAATTAATTTATAATCTGTAGGTACTAGGCCCAAGAATTTATTTAATGAATTAAGAACCCTACCATTTTTAGGTGTACTTCCCCTCTTTTTCATGGGTATAATATAATTTAAGTACTAAATTACCAATATTCAAGGTACATACTTTGAACTTTTTGTTATGTTTCTTGGTAATACAATTTTGTATTGGTGATTATGATGTAAAGGACCCATACGACACTCATCAATAATATCTAAGGCATGACGACAAGATTCACATATTTATTCATTAGGGAGAATGTCATTAAGATAAATGTGTAAAGAACGTATCTCAACTTATAAAGGTAAGACATTTTTAAAGATGTATACTAAGGAAAATGGGGCTGCCCTAGTAGAATTATGAATGCTATTTTCGCATGCCCAAAGTGAAATATAAAGATTGAGATGAAAATTAAAATGATAATATTGAATTTTATTTTGTATTATTTTGTTACTAATTTTATTAGTGGCATATACTTATGTATTGCATTGAGGATGAAAATATGTGGATAACTTTCATGTGATTTTGAATTTAACACATAATTGTTTCATTTATTTTATTCTATTTTCCATCACTATCATAAATAACGGAGTGGGGCATTACACATTGATAAATGATCTAATTAAGTATAGATTTAGAAATGGTGATACCCATAACATTAACAAGGGGCATAACTCCAATGCACTTCATGAAATACTTAGTGGTTGTGATGATGAATACATGACCATATTAAGAGTGAGGTAATTTACCAATGAGATCTAATCCTCACATATAGAAAGGCCAAGGATAATATAATATTTTAATCTCAACTAAAGGAGAGTGGATAAGGTCATAATTTAATTGGCATGGATTACAATCTTTAGGGATTTGATAGCATATTTTTCAAGTGTGGGAAATAAGTATCCCATTCATAATAATTTATGGGTTTTGACATGTCTACAATAGTGATTACCAAATATTCCCCATGTGATTATTCTAGAAGAAAAATATCTTCATCTTGGGTGACATAAAGGATAATTGTACCTTTGAAATTATTGTAATATAGGATATCATATCATAATACATATTTATAAGTATGTTTATAAATTTTGGTCCTTTCACCAAAATTACTGTAAGAGGATACATGAGGTTCTTGATAAATTAGATGATATATTTGTACCATTGGTTTTGTTGAATAGTGATAGCTTTGATGTGTAAATTAATATATTTGTTCATGGGTACTAATGAAAATGGTGATTTTTTTATGTTGATGATAAATTGTGAATCATGTTGAGCTTAATGAGTGTGAAAAAGAGAATAAAAATAAGTAAACGAATCATCTATTTCATTTTACTTTCATGGAATTAGTTCTAAAGTGAAATATCTAAATTATTTAGATGAAGTGGTGTTAGTTTTATGATAAACAATAAGATTTTCACTTTTTCATTGATAATCATAATTTAATTGATGATATATGAGTTGTTAATCACATAAATCATATAGATAAATGATGTATAAATTGATAGTGGATTGCATGCCTAGAATGAGAGCTTCATACTCATCCTTTTTGTTAGTAACATCAAAGTTTAATTAGAAAATAGGATTTTTATCATGAGGATAAATTAATAAACATAATGATATATCTCCTTGAATACATTTAATACCATCAAAATAGAGTCGTCAAATATCTTCATGTAAGTCAAGTTTTTACTTTAGTTAATTCTTTGGTTAAATATTAGCTAAGGACTTTGGATTTTGGTTTAGAAAATGAAGTGTCTATCTCATCAAGAATTTTTTTGAGGTCAACTATAATATTGTGAGAATAATTTTTGAGTGATATATTGATTAAGAATTTTAATATATAATAATTCTTCATCAAAAAGAATATCCCAAATATGATTAGTGGTTGGTATAGGGGCATTAATAATTTGATAAAAAATTAATTAGACTTTAACTAATTTTTGTGTAATGATTATCAAATAAAATTACATCAAGAGAACCATAATATTTATAATTATATAACTAGGTAAGAAGTTTTTGGGAAAAAAGTGAATAAAAGTATCAGAATAGATGATGACATAAGTTAATTGGTAAATCATGCAGTGAAGAAGATTTCTAGCTATGAAGTAAATGGTAACATGTTTGAATTTAGTATAACATAAATCATAGTCTATGAGAGTGTGACCTATATAATATATTGAATATTTAATATATTTTTCATCTTTTTTGGAAAGCATTGCCATAATTTATATGGGGGTAAACAAAGTGAACAGGGTGATAGGTCAATCATTTGAAGGAGGTCAAAGAGTGGGAGGATGTAGGATTAATTTTGTCATGTTATTGAATTTTTTTTACATGAATCATTCCATTCAAGAGTTATACGTTTCTTGATAATGGAGTTAACTAAATAAATGTAGTGAGACATATTAGGCATGAATCATCAGAAAGCCCCAAGTTTACAAATTATGTTTATATGTCTAGAATAAAATAAGGGATAGGCATGTTAAGAATGGATTTAATTTTATCAGGATATACATTAATTTCACATATAGATAATAATAAACCTAATTTTTTAGGAGGTGACACTGAAAACACATTTATAAGGATTGAGTTTATCTTTGTATTTAATGAGATAATTAAAAATTATAGAAAAATCATGAAGATGATTTTCATGATGTTTAGATTTGGTGATAAGGTAATATATATAATTTTAAACTATTTTATGTATGAGATCATGAAATATATGGGTTATTACATGTTAAGTGTCAACAATATTTTTAAGACCAAAAGGCATTTTTATGTAATAATAGGTGCCCCATTGTATTGTAAACATGGTTTTATTTTGATCTTTAGGAGGGATATGAATTTGATTATATCCTAATAAATTATCTTTGAGAGATAACATTTTAAATATAGAGGTAGAATCAATTATGGCATTTATTAATGGTAAAGTAAAATTATCTTTGGGACATGCTAAGTTAATATTTAAAAAGTATATACATATGTGAATGACCATGGTGGCATTATTTAATATAGGAACAATGTTGGAAACTAATTAAAATTAATATATATGTTTGATGAATTTGGCATTTAAGAGCTTGATGATCTATTTATAACATAAGGTATAAATCTCAAGAGGAAATTTACAATGATTTTGATGCATAGGTTTTGCATCAAGATAGGTAATAATGTTATGGACCATAATACTAAAATAAATGTTAGGCATGTCTTAAAATGACCATGTGAAATCTTCATGATATTTATTCAAAAATAGACTAAAGTTATAATTTTTGGTAGGATGAAGTTATTTCAAAAAAATAATAAGTCGAGGGATAGTAGTGGTTTGATAATTAATTATAATAATTTATTCAATAAGAATGGAATTTATATCTTGAAAATGATAAGGATCATGAGGAATTGAATAAACATGATGCATTTTAGGATTGATACTATAAATGAAGTTGTTGAAACAATTCTATTTTTTTTCTCAAAATGATTAATCTTATGATTTTTGCATGGAATTTGAGGCTAACAAGCATAGAGTAATTATAATATAACTTCATTAGTAGGGAACATGGGTAAGATTCCATAATATTCAACATAAAATTCAAGATCCAAAATTTTGTTTCCATAATTATTGAATTTAGAATGTATTTTTTGAATAATTATAGCTTGTGCACATAAGGTAAATTTAGTAGTAGAGGTATGAGATTGTTTTATATAATATGGTATAATAAAAATAATTATTAGTTATTTAATTGTGTATAATAGGTATTAAATTGGTTTGGTTGGTAGGATTGATTAGAGGTAATGTATATTGACTTACTAGATTGAACTAATCAATGTAATTATGTATTGTAAGTTGGATTATATCAGACTAGTTAATTTCTAAGATGATCCATGAAGTATCTGCCAAAATTGAATTGATGAGTGATACATATCCATGTAGTAATAATTCATTATTAGATGATATGTGTATGAAATTAACATCATGATTGAAGGCATGTATTTTGGATAATGTCTTTTGATATTGTAGGACATCTAAACCTTATGACTTAAATTACACCATGATGTAGGTATCATCATAGGATGGATATATAATGCATGAATTTGTTTTAGTAGTGACATTTAGTGTATATTTCCATGTTAATAAAATTATGAAGAGACATGACTAAATGATACTGAAATAGTTTGGCCACCCCATATTAATTACAGGCAAAATCATCCTCTATGTAAGAGTCTTAATGTACATTTCATTGGGGAGGGATAGTAATGGTATCATCTATTAATGGAATGTTTTTATCTCATGGAATAAGAAGAAGAAGGGATAGATTTTGAGATATACAAATGTAATCAATTAGTATTGAAAATGTTTTGTACTTCATTAGGTTCATTATCATATCAATCTATAAAAATTACATGTAGAATAAAATGCATATTAACAAATTTAGAAATATGAGGATTATTGATGTTAGTTATAATAGGAATATGCTATTGAGATTTTATATTTTGAATTTGTATAGTCTATGGATTAGGATTAGTCTCATGTTTATAAATCTTTCCATTATGTATGAATTTGATGCATTAAATTCCATAAGATGCAATAGCTCACATAATATGATTCCATGGATGACCTAAGAGTATGTTGTAAGATAAGGTATGATAAAATACCATGAGGTTGGTTAAAATTGTCTTGGGTCTAATGATAAGAGATATTCAAATGCAACCAAGTGGTTTACATTTATTTTTATCATATTTGTGACATACAAATCAGATTTGATTGAAGTTTTATTTGGGATATTCTATGTTTTGAACTAATTAAAAATAAGTAACATTGATACCCAATCCTTAATCAACTATGAATTTTATTATTAGAGTTTTATTGATGTAAATTTTGATAAAGGTAGGTGGATCATCTAATTTAAAGAGAATTTCATCATTTATCATATCTTCTTCTATAATTTCTATGGTGTTTGGTAGATGAAATTATTTCAATAGAATTCACTTATGTAGGTTTATTAGTATCAAGAGGTAATTAAAATACATTAGATGAGGGTTATTATATGTCTTATAGTTTTTTCATAAGAAACATTTGATGATAAGGAAAATTTATAACTAATTCCATGAGGGGAATTTTAAAAGTCAGAATTATGTTCATCTAATAAATTCTAGTGAGATTTAGAATAATGATGAGCACAAGGCTTAAGATGATTAGGTGGGGTAATATATTGAAGTAACTAAGGTTCCAATACTGGATATAGATCCTTATAGTGGAAGGTTATAAAGATTCAGGCTAAGAAGTGGTAGTTTCTTTAAGTAGCTGATCATCATTAGACAATTTCTTAATTTTGGTAATAGGATCTTTGTGAGAAAGTTTGTGATAATAATTGAATTTATCTACATTCACATATTGAAAATTGGTATATATTTATCATAATCAAAATTAATCATTCAAATATATTCAATAGATTATTGTGAATTGTGATATGAGGAAGGATATTTTGGAGATTTTGAAGTTGTAGGTTTAGCAAAATTTCACTTTTTAAAAGATCTAAGATTATCATGATGATTTAGTCTAATCATAGCGTCATGATAAAATTCATATAAAATACACTACAAATTTTATAATCCCATGACGTGTCTAATAATAATGACAAATGTTGGTATGGAAGCAATAAAATTTATTCAGATCATATCATTACAATAGAACAATATTATCATAGATGAAAGGTTTCAATGAAGATAATAGATTCTTCATTTATAACACCATAAATTATGAGTGGGATGTAATTTGACTATATAATTTGACTACAATTTTATTATAGGGGATTTAGATTGGGAATTTGTGCTAGTAATTGCGTTAGTGGAAGTTTGGAAAGAGTTATTGATTGAGTTATTTGATAGTTCAAATTGATTCATAAATAAATCTTATCATTTATCTTGATCAAGAGCCTCTTATAAAGTTTAAAGAGAAAAGATTCAAAATATGTAATGAAGATAATGTTTAAAAAGATTCAAAATATGTAATGAAGATAAAGTTTAAAATTAGTAATAAATAATTTAAATAGACTATCATTAATCATGTTATGATCTACCTTATGAGCTAGTCATTTCTATATTTTGTTAAAAGTACGAGCAAATTTAGTAGGTAGTTTCTTAACATTGATGAAGTGACTAAAATAATATTAAAGAATATCATTTTGTTGAAATTTTTAAACTAGAGCATTTACAATGTCCTCTAGTTTCCATATAGAATGTTTGGGATGTTGATTATGTCATTCTAAAACATCTCTTATAAGAGTTTTAATAGTAAGTTTAGTGGTAGAAATTTTTTATTTTGGAACCAATCCTTATATATATTGACAAATGATTTAAAGAATATAGTAAGGTCTTTAGTTCCATAATATTTAATGGCTGGAGAGATATTTTGAATATATATGGATATGATGAACAAAGTTAATGTCTTTTAATGGAGATGTCGAATAATGTTTTATGCATGTTAGATTGAGTGATGATATTACCATTGGCATATCTAAGAGGAAGAGAGAAAAATTGATTATTTTGAGGCATGGAAATATGGGTCTAAATTTTCATTTTTAAGATGTGATTTTGCATTTGGATCATTTAATAATTGTTAATAGTCTTCATTAAATTCATTTTTTGAACCATTTGTTAAATAATTTGAGTCTTATTTATATGTGTATTGTGATTTCTATTGGTAGATGATGGAATGTTAGTATTGGTAGGAGGGGTAGTCATAAGAATAGTTATGAGAAGGTTTCCTATAGGAGGGGTTCTTATTAGAAGGTTTATTATGATGTTATTAATTACTACAATGATCAATTAAGTTGTTTTAGATAAGCTACCATATAGGGAAAGAACATCTAGATCATCCTTTTGAGTGATGTGGACAACATTACATTCCATTGATAAAATTGAAGTTCTAGATTAGTTACACCATGATGGTATATCCTCTTGGGTGGGTAAGTTAAGTGTTTTAGGATCAATTTTCATCCTTATAGAGAGTTCTTTAGGCTCCCTCCAATTGAACTATATAATGGGAACACCTATAGGCTGTGGGTCACCTATGGTGGGGTTGGACTACTAGATAAGGTCAAATTCATCTTGATGCTTACCTAAAATAATGATAAACTAATGATTCATAGGGAAAAGGGTTAGAAAAAGGATAAGGGCTCCTAATAAGTCTAAAATGGTGATGCACCAAGGTTAAATGGACACTCATATAAGTTTGAACACATGGTGGATCAACAAAAGATAACTATGGCTTACTCAATCTCACTAGATGTATAAATATTTCATAGAATATGTTACAAGTAGAACACTAATATAAAACTGCAAGTTAGATTTAATACACCTTCAAACAAGCAAGAAGAAGGATAGTAAACTAGGAAGAATCTCTTTCATAAATTCACCATACACAAGCATAATAAGCACTAAATAAAGATAAGATATAGGCAAAGAGTTGATATTATTACTTAAAAAGGTAGTTTTTATAATATTTTGAGAGGGTTTAACCATATCAAATGAGCACAATTTTGTAACAGTCTCAATGAGTATCCTTGTCCTAGAAAATAATGATAAATTCTAAGAGTTGAGAACCCCTTCAATGGGAATGAGACTAGGATATATAGGAGAAAAAAGAGAGAGAAAGAATATGGGAGCATGTCATTGGAGAGGGAACACATCATCTTGAGTCATTAATTGAATGCAATCTTCCACCTTTTTATCCATAGCTAATGAAAAACTTGCCACCTTTTTGATCAATTAGGACACTGCCCATGACTTATTGAGTGAGAAACTCCCCAATGGTTTTGATTATGAATTGAATACCCATATCTATAATTACCAATACTAGAACTTTTATTTGATCCTTCATGCATTCTCTCACTTAAAGACAAAACTTCATGCTCATAGATCTACTAGAATCATGGCTTTGTGCATTTTAGGTAGCTATTTGTTAAAAATATGGCCATGCTAAAGGATGAGGACCCTTTACATTAATCACATGTTTAATTTATCTCTATGTTTGGATGATAGGTTCATCCTATAGATGCAAAACAATGTAAGATTATTATTTTTCCTATATCTATAATATTAATATATACCTATAGACTATATATCCCCTTTATCTAGATTATAATAGGTCCAAATAGACCCATTCTATCTCTATAAGAACCAAGAGTTCATTGTATACATAGGTCCTCCATTAAGAATGGTTAACACAATCATAGATGAACTTTGTAAGCTATAAAATTTCAAAATAGAGGTCCAAATTAATCTCCAACATCAATTCCTTTACTTTATTTATACTTGATGGCATGGACGTGGACTTTTAATGATGTTCAAATGAGATTTAATGGTGGTGGAATGACCCTACAAGACATACTTTTCTTGGTAAAAAATGGGTCCTCAACTTCCATCAAAAGTCATGGGCTCACCTTTGTTCTAATGGGATGCCAATATCTAACTCATATTATTGAAATATTAACCTTTTATTGTCATTGATTTCAATCTATATGATTGAGTGAGATCCATTGATATTGTCCTTTACTTGTCAACTTTGTCTAAGCTAGTAGCACTTGGAAGTCCCATGTTTTCACTCATGATCATGCTATTAGTCTACCACTTTACACACACCACATGTCAACCTATTGATCTCCTTGACATTTTGACTCTTCTCACTTCATTGATATTCTTTATTATAAATAATTGTCAATTATTGGATCCACTTTTGTTTGAAAACAAATATCTATTTATTAGGTCTTAACTTTAACATTCATGCAACCATCATTTGATGTTTGCATTGATGTATTTGATGTCCTATAGACCATCAAATTTAAGATCCAATATATTTTTTTAGTGTATTAAAGTTGATGTCTGCATAAATGAATCCCATTATTTGACCAACTATGAATATTTATATCTTGAATCACAAAAATCATGGAGGGACCAAATTCGCTAGAGATGTTCCTAAGACCAAAAAAATTATGCCCACTTGATTTGTTAGATCTAAGATATCTCTAAGTTATTTACAAAATTTTCAAATTATCTACCATATACAATTCTTATGATGTTTGTGTACCTATCATGGTTAAAAATGGCTAAGTATGGAAACTTAGTGAATTATGTCTAAGGAGCCATCTTTGAACATGGATAAATTTTATCATGCTTCGATGCATGGCTTGAAACATAACACATATAAAATATAGAATAAGATTAACAAAACCATATGATCATTTTATATTTAGGATACCAAACTTATAATATATAATTTCATCAATATGCTCAATAGGCTCTATTTGAACTCTTTTGCAAATTGTCTAAGTATGGAAACTTAGTGAAACTGCTTGGAATGACAACTTTGAATCCTCATATCATATTTTTTGATTCATTTCATGACTTGAAACTTATCACATATGTCATTTGGACTAATTTTATCATACCTATGTGACCAATTATCCTTGATCCATCCACACGTGGAGATGATCATGTCAACAAACTTCCTACTTAGAATTTTTTTCACTAGACGTAAGATGTCTATATGAACAAAATGAAGAACTAGATGAATTATATGCACTTACATACTCATTAAAATAAATATTAAAATCCCATAGGGTATATGAAAAAATTTAAACCTATCCCTTAAAATTGGAAAATTACAGTTTAAGTGAACCTAAAGTGTTTCAAAAGCTTTGTGAGCAAAATGAGATCCTTCAACCACTCATTCCATACAAAATTTTTATTTATCTACTTATCCATTAGCAACATAGTATATATAGGCATAAAATTGGTATGTGGGCTAAAATTGGTCAACATTTTTGGTGACTCACATGGTCGCATGCCTATTATGCTTTGAGAACCCAGACTATTTGTCTTGACTAGTTGAGTGGGTGTATGAAGTCCCAAGTCTTCCCTCACTGAATCATGAAGATAACATAAGGCCATCCATATTTGGAACCTTTTTTGAAGTGAAAATATAAAAAAAAATTTCCCAAGGCACTTATTTAAAATGAAAAACATAGTAAAAAGGAAATGTGCATAAGGCATTTAGAGGAAGGCATAAAAGCTACTTTAATATTTATAATATGTTACAATGGATGTAATGTTATTAAATAATATGGATTTAAATGAATTTAAATGAATAGGATGGGTAATAAATCTCCATATAGTTAGGAAAACTAAAATTAATTATTTTCCTTACATCCCTGGATCAAATACAGACCACTCCATAAGTTGTCAAACTTGGTATGGTTGCCTAGTTTGTCCTTATTTGTGTCCCATTTGAGAACTAGGTCCCCTTCCTTAAAGATAATTATTTTATTTATCCCATATAAGTATTTTTTGACTTGATCTTCATGTTATTTCAAATTTTTCATAGAAAGGTCTCTGGTTTCTTCTGTCTCTATGAGCTCTATCAACCTTACATTCATGGGCTCATCCTTGATCAACTCAAGCTAATGGGATAACACTAATTTAGGTATCTCAAGGGAGATAGGTAGTTTGGCTTCCATTCCATACACAATGACATATGGATAATTGATAATGCTATCTTTAGGAGTGAATCTATCATCCCATAAGGCTATCTTGAGCTTGGTGTGTCATGTTTTTTTATTCTCTTCCATGGTCCTCCTGATGATCCTTAAAAAATTATTATTTGTAGACTTTGCCAATCCATTTCCTTGAGGATAATAGTTGGAAGAGGTGCTAATGTATATTTCCAAATTTATATCCCACTCATTTTTATTCATACCAAGGAATTCTAATGCATTATCTAAAATTATGGTGGTTGGGACAACTAACCTAATAACAAGGCTATCATAGACGTCCAAAACTACACCTTCACTAGCCTCCTTGAAATAAATGGCTTCCACTCACCTGGTGAAGTATTAAATTACAATTAAAAACCATTTATGCCCTATACTTGATGGTGGATCGATCATCCCTATAAAATTATAACCCCCATTGCATGAAGGGTTGTTTCACCTAAATAGGATTGAGTGTAAGTGCTTCTAGTTTTTGCTTCCCTATAAAGAGAGCACACTTCTAGAATTTTATAACCCATGAATGCACATATTTGAAAATATTGGTCTAATAATAACTAGACATCATTACCTTTGTTATGGTGGTTCTAGGTGTAAAATGGCTACTTATAGGTTCATCATAGAACTACTCTAAGAGTTTAGTCACTTTGTCATCATCTATGAACCTAAAGAGTACCCCATTGAGGTCCTTTAAAAAATAACACCATAAACTAATGCATAAGGTGTATATTAAAGCATAAAATACCTTCTTTTGTCTCTATTTAAACCTTGGGGGCATTCTCCTATTATCAACAAGTGAGCCATATCTTGAAGTTAGCTCTTTTAAAGTGGAGGTGCACCTACTTGTGAGTTGTCTTGGGTCACCAAAATATCTTCCTTATCTTGCTATAGGTCATTTACTATGTGCTCACACAAGCCCTTGCCCTTGACCAACTTGGTAACTTTGATCTCTAGTCATATTCCATGACCTTTGTGATCCAACCTACTCTCTTCTTATTTAAATCCTTGTTAAGGAGGAAGTCACTAACTCCAGGATGAGACACCATAATATGGATCTTTCTATTGGATATAATGGGTCTAAACTTCTTGAGGCTTCTCAAGGTTACAAGAAATTGATTCTCAATGAAAGCATACCTCACCTCATATCCTTCTAGCCCTTGACTAGAAAAGTTAATTGGTTACTTTATTCCTTCAAATTATTTTGCATTAGCATAGATGATATTTTTTCAACATTAAAAAAGGTGTAAAATATGAATTCATTAGATAGAACATTTTTTTTTAGTGAGGGGGCCTAGGCAATGGCCTTCTTGATGGCCTCAAAAACTACCTTTCCTTCATTAGGCCAAGCAAACACTTGTATTTTCTTTAGCATGGTAGTGGTAGGTTTGAGTATGTTTTTAAAACCAAGTATGAACCTTCTCACAAATTTGATCTTCCCGAGAAAGCTTTGGATCCCCTTCTTGTGTTTTGGTAAGAATAAGGCTATGATAGCACTTACTCTATCAGGGTTAATGGATAATCCTTATTTTGAGACAATGTGACCCAAAAGATTACCTTCATACATATATAACACACATTTATTTGGATTTAAATAGATCCCATACTCTTTAAATCTTTATAATATTAGCCTCAGATGGTCCATGTGCGCATTGGCATTCTTGGAGAAGACTATGATGTCATCCAAGTAAACTAGTACCATTTTATTTAGTAGTCCATGGAAGGCCATGTACATTACTCTTTGAAAGGTTTCCCAACCATTGGAAAATACAAAAGGCATCTTATGATAATAAAATATTCCCCACATGATGGTGAAGGTAGTATTGTACTAGTCTTCCTCTCTCACTAGCACCTACTTATAACCTGAGTATCCATCTAAGAGAGAGAAGCATTATGGACTAGTAAGTAATTAAATGATTTTATCCACGAATGATATAGGGTAGTGATCTTTAAAATTGACCCTATTAAGAGCCTTAAATTCCATACATAGTTTGATCTCCCCATTCTTATTCCTAATAGGTACTAGATTAGCTACCCATGAAGAGTGTTTAATTGGTAAGATGATCCTAGATTCAATAAGCTTGGCCAAATCATTTCTCATGATCTCTTAAATGTTGGGGATTATGGGTCTCTACTTCTTCTTGATAGTCTTGGTATTAGCCTCTAAATCTATAGTGTATTGGGCCAATTGAGGATCAAATCCCCTTAAGTCACTATATTTCTAAGTAAATATATTTGCATATTCTTTGCAAATCTCTATGAAAGCATGCATTTCAAATTCAGTGCTTACCTTTATAAAAATGAGGACCTTGTATTCAAATATAAGAAATATCTCATAGTTCTCTTCATTAGTTGACATCACTAATTTTTCCTTCCTCATATGGTCCCCTTCATGAAAGAGACCTTCTAGGGTGGCTGGCCCTTTAGGAAGCTTGTTGGACCCTAATTGAACAATCTGCTCCTCATATTGATGCTGCAATTTTCCTTGGTTGATGGAGGAAAACTCTACTTCCTATTGCAAGAAACATGTAATCTATTTATCATTTTCAAAGACCTAGTAATGAGATTCATTATCTAGCATTGATGGTCTTATTACCACTTTGACATGTCGTTACACCTTGGTCCTTTTCAATTCATTGGGGATATCAAAGTGAGCCCTCAGAGCTTCTAACCTATTAGCATGTTGATTCTGGCCCATTGGGACGGATTGAATGTTGAAGACCTCAAAGTTATCAATTAGGTCCCACAATCTATGTTGTTATGACTTCATTAATGGTTTATTAGTGGTATTATTGCCTCTAACTTGGTGTACAACCAATTGACTAACTCCATAAACTTATAATTGATTAATCCTTCTATTTTTATCCCATTGAAGGCCTAGAATGAGACCTTCATATTCTATTTCATTACAAGAGCAACTAAATTATAACTTATATGAAGATAAATACTTATCATTTAAATGGGATATTAGAATAACACCTACACCCACCCCATGATTGCTTCTTGAATCATTAAATAATAACTTCCATCGACTACTAGGATCTTCTTGAGGCCTTGCGAGGGATAACATGGGCTAGCTTTCTTCATGAAAATAGTAGAAACCAAAGTTTCTTTCTTCAACACCTTCTAATGGGTCCACCAACTAGTTATCATTCTATAGTTCATTTAGGAACATGTTTGGTACTTATTCTATATGAATATTTAGATCCTACCCTATTGCAAATTCATCCTCATCAATGATGGTGAAATTGATGTTGACATTATCTAGTCCATAGGGATCTATGTGGAATTTTTCAATGGGCTTAGCTTTGATTGACACTTTATCCCCATACCTTGTTTTGAATGCCATATATGACCAATCTACTACAAGTTAGCCTCTAATTTTTGTAGTTAACTCCCTCGATAGGCACAGTGCAAAGTAAGGAGGCACATCTAAGATCAATACATCTTGAGCCATTGAGACACTTGGACAAGTGTGATGGGTCATATTACAGCCTTTTATTATGTTATATGGCTTGGTAAATGAACCATCAAGTTGTAATACTCATTTGGATTGTGGTTCATATTTTATACCAAGCTAATCAGATATAGATTTTAGCATTACTGAGGTACTAGTCTGACTGTCCTCTAAGTAAATGTGCACTAGAGAGTTTCCAGTGATCACTAAAATATATAAGGGAGGAGGGTTGATTGATTTACCTAATTTCCCTTCATTTTATAATTTGGTTAAAAAGGTGAAAACTCCACTCAAATTTCTTGGTGGTTTCTCTATAACTATTATAACATTAATCTTAGACAAACCTTCCTGAATAATACACATTTGGCTAGGCATGGAGATCACATCTAATATGGTCACACTCACATTATATTTATTTACTTATTTAATAATGTTTATGGGTGAAAGACCAACCTTTATTTATGATTTGGGATCCACCACTATTATATGGTGAACTTGTGAGCTTTGGGGCACTAAAAGATTCCTTTAATTATAATTCTTTGGAGGTATTAGAAAATTTTGAGTGAAAATAGGCTCATTTTGATTTATTAGTGGAGTAATGATAGGAATTTATCTGACTACTTCCTAGATAGCATCCATGTTCCTTATTTTAAATATTATATTTGTTTCCACCAGTATGTAGGCTTAAATAAAACTAGCCTACTAGTTAGATACATAACACTCTTCTTATTCATATTTGACCATGGTGGCATGTAGCTGGTTTGGTCCCTGATTAGATCCTTGACCATGTGGAGGATCTTTTGGCTTGGTCATCATAGATACCTCTACATTTTTGGCCATGAGATCTTGGTTGTACCCAAAATTAGTAGCTTGTTGCCATTGATCACTTAAGGCTTGGTTGAGGTCAATATTTGGGATAATATGTTGACTAAAAGACTGATTCCAAGGAATGGTGCCCTCTAATTCTTGAGACACAATATTTTGAATTGATACCAATGTATTTTAAGTTATATAAAACTTAGGTTTCTATTTATTCTACTTACTATAGCCATGATGCCCTTATCCCTGGCTCTGACCTTGGCTATGACCTTGGTAGTTCCCTTTATATGGTCACCTATTTGCTTGAAAGGCTTGTTGTTAAGGTTGATATGAACCTTGATAGGGCTTATTGAAATCATATTTCCTCTTAACATGTACTATCTCATTTCCCAAAGACTAAAACATGCTCTTAAGCTCTTGGAAATTTTTTGGTCCTAGAAATCACTAGATCCACTAATGGAGGATTTTGCTTGTTTTGGTGTAGGTATTGCAATAATTATTGGTGTAGGAGGAATGACATCAAGTGGAGGGATATCAATAGCAGGTGGTTTGACTTTAGGAAATAAGGGAATTGGTGGTCTGGGTGTAAGTTTTACTACTTAAACCAAATAATGTTTTGCTTTGATGGTGACCTCATAATAATATAGAATTATATTCCTCCCCATATATTAGATCATCAATTCTATATCACTATTTAAATCTTTAAAATAATATAATAATGTAAAGTTAGGGGTTAGTCTAACTGAGATTGGGATTCTATCCTAAGTTTTTTGGGAACTTATGTTGAAGTCTTGCATGACTTCATGAGGATATCTCTTAAGGGCAATTAATTGTTTTGTAAGTGATGAATGGTCACTTTTGTCCTCAAATATTTTACACAAGGCTTCTCTTAATTGGTCCCATGTTTGAATATAATTAGTAGTAAGGAATCTATACGAATCTAGGGCCTTTCCTTTAAAATAAGTATCTAATAATCTAATAGCTATATTTTCCTTGGTGACATTATGGTATTATGAAAATTGGAAATGTCCATGAGGTGCTCAGTAGGTATTGTAGTTTGGTCACCAGCATAATAAGAAACACTTTTAAGTGTTTTAACTAGGATAAGATCATATTGGGCAAGGTGCAGAGGACTTTACCCATTAAAAATCCAAAAAAAACTCTAGGGGTTGCCATGGCTATGCAAGGGTTTTAAAAAGGTCTTGTTGTAGGGGAAGGCCTTCAAAAGGACCTAAGAGTAAAGGTTCCATGATATGGATGTGTATTGACAAATCTTAATCCTTTTGATGAATTTAAAGATATTTCATCAAATTCGAAGGGAATACCTCTTCCAGATAACCTTGTTATCACCTTTATCATGAGAGATAGCTACCATTCTACACTAGAGTGTTAATTCTCCCTTTTTGAGTCACCAGATGATGTTGCTTGGGAGCTTAACTATTTCAAATTTGATCAAACTAGCATTAAATTTGATCAATCTTCCTTTTGGAATATGGTCCCACCAGGCATGCCAAAAAGTATTTTAGGCTCAATTTTTACCCTAAAAGGGAGTTCTCTAGGCTCCCTCTAATTTATCTATACAATGGGAATAAACCCAGGTTATGGGTCACCTATGGTGGGGTTGGACCTCTAAAGAAGGTTGGATTCCTCTTAATGCTCACCTAAACTAATGATAAAATAATGTTTCATAGGGAAAATGGTTACAAAGAGGATAAGGGGTTTTAAGAAGGATAAAATGGTGATGTGCCAAAGTTAAATGGACATTCATATAATCTCGAACACACATAAGATAAGCAAAAGACAACTATGGCTTACTCAATCTCACAATCTCACTAGTTGCATAAATATTTCATTAAAGAGGTTCCAAGTAGAAACTAATATATACCTATAAGTTAGCTTGAAAACACATTCAAAGAGTCAAGTAGAAGGATAGTAAACTATAAATAATTTGCTTCATAAATTCACCATACACAATCATACTAAGCACTGATTAAAGACAAGATATAGGCAAAAAGTTGATCCTATTACTTCAAAAGGTAGTTCTCAAAATATTTTGATAGCGTTTAACCATATAAAATGAGCACACTTTTTTAAGAATCTCAATGAGTATGCTTTTGCTATAAAATAATGATAAATTCTAAGAGATGAGAACCCCTTTAATTGGAATGAGACTAGGATATATAGGAGAAGAAAGAGAGAGAAAGAATTTGGGAGTATGCCATTAGAGAGGGAACACACCATCTAGAGTCATTAAGTAAACCTGAGCTACCACCTTTTATTCATTATCTAGTTAAAGCCTTTATATCTTTTTTATCAATCAGGACATTGCCCATGGCTTATTGAGTGAGAAATTCCCTAAAGAATCTAAGGATGCATTGAATGCCCCTAGCTGTAGTTCCTAACACTAAACCTTTTATTCTATCCTTCATGCCATCTCTCACTTGAAGACAAAAATTCATGCTCATAGATTATCAAAATCATGGATTTGTGCATTTTAGTCAGCTACTTGTCAGAAATATGGCCATGCTCAAGGATGAGCACCCTTTGAATTAATCACATATCTGCTTTATCTCTATTTTTAGATGATAGGTCCATCCTATAGATGAAAAACAATATAAGATTATTGGTTTTCCTATATTTTCCATATTAATATAGACCTATAGACTATATATCCCCTTTTTCTAGATTATCATAGGTCTAAATAGACCCATTTTATCTATATAGGAACCAAGAGTTAATGGTATACATACGTCCTCTTTTAAGAATGATGAACACAATAATAAATGAACCTTACAAGATATAACATTTCTAACCAAAGTCCCACATTAATCTCCAATGGTGGTCCATTTATCTTATTTATAATTCATTAAATGATTGTGTCTTTCTAATGGTGGTTGAATAAGCTTTAATGGTGGTAGATGACCTTGTAAGACCTATTTTCCTTGGTGAAAAATACTTAGTTTACATCAAAAGTCATGGGCTCACCATTTTTATAATTATATGTTAATATCCAATTCATCTTATTGACATATTTACCTTTTCTTATACCATTGATTTCAATCTATATAATCGAGTGAGAGCCATTGATCCTACCATTGACTTTTCAGCTTTATCTGAGCTGGTGCCACTTGGCAATCCCATATTTTCACTCAAGATCTCATTATCAGTCTAATGATTTACGTGTTTGCACCATGTGTCAAACTATAAATCTCCTTGACCTTTTAAATCTTCTCAATTAATTTATCTTCCTTAGTATGAATGAATTCTAATCCTTGGATCTACTTTGGTTTGAAAACAAATGGATATCTACTAGGTCTTACATTTGATGTCCATATGATTGTCATTTGACATCCACATAGATGTATTTGGCATTACAAAAAAAATAAAATTTTAGACCCAATGGTTTTTTATAGTGTCTTAAATTTGACATATAAAATTTTTATCCCATTAATTGGCCTACTTTGAATATTTATATCTTGAAGCACAAAAATCATGGAGGGACAAAATTTGTTAGAGATGTTCCTGAGACCAAAAACATTATGCAAACTTGATCTGATAGCTCCAAGAGATTTATAAGTATATTTTAAAAATGTTAAATTGAGATAACCTATTTTATTTGTGTGATGTCTATGTACCTATCATGGTCAAAAATGTCTAAGTATGGAAACTTAGTGAATTTTGTCTAAGGAGCCAACTTTGAATATGCATAATTTTTGTCATGCTTAGACACATGGCATAGAAATTATGACATATAAATTATGTAATAATATAAACAAACCCATATTATAATTTTCTCCTAATACTTCCACATGTGTGAGATACAATGCCATCAATATGCTAATTTGGATATATTTGAGCTCCTTTGCCAAATGGCTATGGAAACTTAGCGAAGCTACCAAGGAGGCTAATTTTGAATCCTCATATCTTATTTTAAAATTCATCACATGAATTAAAACTTAGAAAATATGTTCTTGGGACTAATGTGATCAGACTTATATGACCAATTCTCCCTGAATCATCCATATGTGGAAATGATAATGTCAGTAAACTGCCTACTTAGAATTTCTTTTGCTAGACCCAAAATATCTAGATGAACATAATGAATAACCAAATTAATACTATTCACTTACTTACTCATTAAAATTAATCTTGATCTCCCATATGGTACCTAAAATAATTTATACCTATCCCTTAGAAATTTTAAAATTATAGTCTAAGTGAACTTAAAGTGTTTCAAAATCTTTGTGAGGAAAATGAAATATTTTTACCACCCATTCCATCTAGAACTTTTGTTCATCTACTCATAAATTAACAACCTATATATCTAGGCATAAGCTTGGTATTTGGGATAAAATTGTCCAATAGTAAGTAATAAATAATTATTAATGTAACCATAATGGGTTGAGGTTGATAAGAAAGATGTTAATGGGTGATTTCATGATACTAATTAGTATGGAAAGAGAGATAAAAAATTGAAAGCTTAAGAGAAATAAAAATATAAAAAATTAACTAAGTTATCCAAGAATGACAAAATCAACTAGGTAGATATGCTATATTTCATATGAATTATAATAATTGAACTAGGTCAGCCATGTTAGAAAGGTTCAACCAGGTTGATCTAGAGAAATTGGTAGAAATGTAGAATTAGATGAAAACTAAAATATGTTAGGAAAGATATATAGGGTTGAACAAGTTGAAATTATACAATTTGGGGAATAATTAAAATTATCTAAAAATTAATTAGGTTATTCAAGACCTATAGGGTTGATGAATTGGATCTACTATAATCTAGGTAAATCTAGAAAAAGTAACTTAATAATAGACTAGGTGAACTAAGACCTACATGGTTGACCAGGATGATCTAGTGTATTTTGGGGAAATTTGGAAAATTAGTTAAATATTAGTTAATTTTAGTGAGGACCTACAAGGTTGATAAAGTCAATTTAGTGTAATTTATGTAAATATAAAAAAGTTTTTAAATATTAGACTAGATCACCACACTTATTCATGTTTAGCATTAAAAAGGATAATACAACAAGTACTTGATATGAATGACTCAAAAAAAGACACATCATCAAAATAAAATAAAATAAAATAAAACGTTTACAAATTCAAAAAGGTTCAACTTCATAAATTTTTAAATAGTGGTTACTAAAGGTCAGCTTAGAGGAAGAAAAAGTACAACAAGGATAAGTAAAGAAAGTAAAATATAAAATTATACCTATCCAAAATGAATCTCAAATTTAAAATTAGTATGAACTTGGTCAAAATTATCTATAATATTTTTATTATCAATTTCAATGGTTGGGAAACATGATCAACTCATAACTACTCCTATTAGAGTAGTTGATAATGTTGTTCAGCATGGTTTGGAATTTATGGAACATACTAAGTCAAATCATTCATAGATACAATTTATCAAGGAAAAATGTATAAATGTAAATTTAATATTAAAAAGAGTAATAAATTGTGTTACACATTTAGAAATAGGCTAAGCAAACAAACATTCTTGAAAGAGGGTTTCTAAGAAAAGAGTCTTGAAAGTAATAAATACATATAAAAACTACATATTCAAATTTTAATGTAACAATGGAAAATACAAGCCCTATATCATTTGGTAATTCTTTCACTATAATTTCTTATATAGAAAGAAAGTAATGTATATATGTTAAGCTAATTAGTTATCAACTAATCAACTTTTATTCATTATCATTTCTCAATTCTCTTGCAAAGGACTTTGCACATCTAGATGCAACACACATTTTTATCTCATGCTTGGGGTCACATTAACTAATAGTTTCTTATGACTCAAAATAATATTATCTCACATTTGGGTTATTACAAATTTAATTGCTTATAATGTTGTCTTTGCAATTTCATGGTTAACAGTGATCAAATCAACACTTGAAAAAATAAAAGGTTGCTTATCCTTTTTAAATGAGAGTGAAATGATTATATTTTTTAGAAAATATACAATTTATTGCCAACAAGATCTAAAAAATCAAGCTATACCTACATTGGATACAATTTTAGATGGAAATATCACAATCAATAAACCAAACAATGATAAACAATATGAAGAAGATGATTGGAACAACACAAAGTATTATGGTACATACCATTCTTACAGTGAAGATGAAAAATATGTTACATAGAGTCATCCCATCAATGACATGTTGGTCTTCTATCACTATTCCTTACCAATACATAGATTCTTATCCATAACACTCTCCTTATGAATAGTTTCATTCATCTCTAGCATACTTGTATATAGATTCATTATTTTTATTTAATTATAGATAGTTTCCTTTATCTTTCTCCTTGTACATATTTTTGTTTTTATGTTTATTATACATAAATTATAATGAATAAACACTCAAAAAATATAATATGCTCACAAATTTAAAAACATTCAAATATTTCTCAAAAAATACAAATTTTAGACTGTATGTATTTCTATGTTAACATTCCTTATATTTGCTAGGTACTACATATGCTATCTATGTTAGTGTAGTTAGTTTTATCATACATACATGATCCACTTGTTCACTTCAATTTTTCATAGATTAATATAGGACTCCATTCCTCTACATAGATCAAAATTTATTATTATCTTTCCATTAGGGGTACATACACATATAAACTAATTCATAATTGATATATTAGCATGTTGGGGACATCATACACATAACTTTAAATTTTATAGGCTATATATTTATATACTCCATATCATATATCTATAATTGATTATATATTAATATTGATCATCTTATACAACACTAATTTTTTGCTGACTACTAATACTATAGACTTAGCTTATGTACATCTTTGCTCTTGTACATATTCATACCACATGATTGTTACATACTTTAATATCTAGATTTACTAGTCTATATTTTATTTTGTATCTTTGCTTATAAATTTGATTAAGTGAATTTTAATATGCCATTTCCATTTCATTTCTTATATGCTTTGGACATATGCCCATGTCCTTATGTATGCTTATTTATTATGTATTTTAACATTTGAAGATGTCTTTCCATGTGGTTCTTGGCCAACCTTATATTTTATTTTACATATGCAGACATTTGAGCATCCTTGTATGTTTTCCTTTTCTCAAACTTAGTGATATGTGCCAATGTCCATTTTATTGTGGTCCTTTTTCCTACTTTGTGTGCCTCATGTGTTTGTAGTTATGATTTTATGTGCATGCCATGGCCATGACACTTATCTCTTATTTGTTATTTTCACATCTATTATGAGATGTCATGAGGGACCTCATGAATCTCCCCTCCCTCCTATGGTTCTTTTATGGACATCATGCTCCATCCCTCTAAGTAGTTTACCAAAATTATATTTAGATTTGTTTTTTATATACATTATTACATTGCTATATATATATATCTTAATAACTTTGTGAATACTAGATATAACATAAATTGCACATTAAAAACTTATGCTCAAATTTATTTTAATTTAAATGTCATGTATACACATTATCTTGGTTTATATACAGGTATCATATATTTTCAATCTAACACACGACGCATAGATTTTCTTTTAAGGATAATTATTACATAGGTTCAACAACTCCACTGAAAAAGATGTTTTTTTAAAAAGAGATCAAGCCATCTTAGTGCACTCAAAAACATATTTTTTAGTATGTAGACATAAATTACAAATCTCAGACATAGGAAAAAATAGCTAAATATAGTCATACGCATATCAGTCTCAATTTTTTTGAGAAATAACACGTTTAGACAATAAAATAGTAAAATTTTAGTAGTGTGGTGTGCTCTATTCCACCCACCATTTTATTTTCTAGTTTCCCCAAAAGTATAAAATTATGTAATTATCACAAATGTATAATAGGTATAATTTAGATTTGAATAGTCTCAAACATATATTATTATATATGCTCAATATATATTCAATTTTTACACAAAATTATGTAGTTTTTCTTAGATTTGAGGAATCATGTGAGGAATGATCACTCCAATTTAATTTTTAGACATACATAGACATATATTACTATGACTCAATCTAGAATCCAAATGTATAGATATTAGAATTGGGGGCACGTGTGCAAAACATTGTTTCCATATGATCAATTTTGCACCAATTCTCTCAGATGGAATTATAACCCCATCTCATTATCCATGTTGTATAATTAAAACACAATATGTACCAATTTTATACCAAGATTACAGTATATTAATGCCTCACTTCATCTACAATAGTTATCATTCCTGAGTGGCCTTGATCCATTTCACATTCTTGACTTCCTGAGTGCTCATGAGTCATTTTACATTTCAAAATTCCTTAGTGTCCTAGAGTCATATTTTATAGCTTCATAACACCACACCATTTTATTTTTAGCTTCTTATTCTACACATGGGTAGTAAATTATGGATGCATGACCTACTTTAGTTCTTGAAACACCTATATAAGAGGGTTGGATAACTCATCATTCCAATCTAAGTTATTCACAAATTAAGATCTATCAAATAGGGATGGGTAATGATGGAGTTAATGATAGATTGATTTCTTGAGACACCCACACATGGGGATTGGACAAAACATCAACCCAATCTAATATATTTATCATTTCATCATCATCTACATGTGCACATAATATTTCACTAGGTTTTTACATTGGTTCATGTACCTAGTAAGGTGTATTCATTCCTTTCTTCTCTCTCACATTACTTTACTCAATTTTTTATTTGATTTTGATATTTATTAAGTAATTATTGATTAATATATGTTTCATGTTTATGACATTAAATGGAGTATAGTTTATAAACTCATTCTCAAATTCACAAGATTCACCTCATAGGTAAGTCTAATTACAATTTTCTTTCCTTTATCCTAGCTATTTCACTTTGTTGTATTTATAGAATAAAAGGGGGTAAATGTAGTCATATAAAATGTCATTTGCATTAAATTATTGTCACTTGATACCACCCTATCCTTATCTTAACCTTATAACTTTTTTAGGGCCTCTTTTGATCCTTTTCAAGCCTATATGTGTGTTTAAACCTTGCCCATATATACAAAGATCCATGTTGAGCAATCACTTAGGAATCCCCGATCCTTTTTCAAACATTTAATCCACATAGACAATAATGCAACCCAATTAGTCCTTATAATTGTGTGTTATTTTTAAAGGTGGAAGCATTATTGAACTTTATATTCCTTTCCCCCTAATGGATATATTTCCATTCCATAAATCATATTAGGGTTAGCCTAGACCCATTTCATGTCTTGATAAGCATCAAAACACCATATAAGTACCACTCTCATTCATTTATGAGATATATGGTAATAATCATGAATAAAATTAGAAATAATTATGATAATTAAGGTTATTAATTCCTATTTACCCCTATTTAGGTATACATACATATAAAATATCCTAGAGCTTAGATTTACTTAGGTTTCCATTCTCAATTCACAATCAAAGCATTCAAATTGGCATTCATACTTAGGCATACATGTATCACTCTCACTTGCACCAAAACTTAGATTGGGATAACTACATGAAGCTTGATCCCCTTTTGAGGTATTGGTATGTAGGCAATGCTCAACACATGGGGTGTTGAGCTCTTTCCAAACCTACCCTACTAACATCATTCTTATTTAACTCATGTTTATAAAAACCCTATAAATCATGGAGGCATAGGGTTTCATAGTGAAATCAATCAAAATGAATAATAGAGATGATCTATATCTTAGACATATAAGCATAGGATTATTGAAATAGAGTGAAGGTCTATCCAAGATTTCATTACGCCACCTATATAGGGTAATTATCAAAAAATAAAAGTTAAATAGTGTAATGCACTATCAGTAAAGAGGGTCATGCTATTATCTGAAGAGGGTTCTGACACTTTTTCTCTACTAACAACACTCTTCCTTACTCCAACATCACTTCATATCCTACCACTTATCCATCTTAGTCATATTTTCTAGCTAAGTATACCTTTTCTAATTCATTTTTATTTTTAAAATATTCAAATAAATTAATTATTGTAAAAATTAGTAGCTATTGATACTATATTATTTTATTTCTTGATTTGTTACTCATCTCTTTATCAACCTATGGTTACATTCCATAATCCTAAATAAATATAAATCAATAATACGGTCATCTCAGGTAGTCTTAGTAGGAAACTAACATGTTTGGTTAGTTAGCTCTTATTTGAAATGGTATTTTTTAGGGAATTGGATAGATGGGACTTGTTTTCTTGGGGATTTGGATAAGTATGGGTTTTAATGGGTTTATGTAATGATATAATTCACCAAAAAATATTTCAATGCAAAAATGGTCTACCTATCCCTTTCTTAGTGTACCCTTTAAGACATGCACTAAAATATATCAAAGCTTGATAGGTCCTTGCAAGAGATAAAGTGTCAGTAGATGATAAAGTATAGAAAATTGTGTGTATACAAAAATAGTCTAAGAGAAATGATTCTAATTTTTCTATGGTAAATTTGGGAATGATAACTATCGCCAAATAATTAACATTGGAATGAGTTAAGGAAAATTAAGAAAAAAAGGAAATATTGATGTTTTTATTTATATAATATAAGTATGTGATTTATTGGAGTTATGAAAAATTAAAAAACATTGATCTTACAATTATGAGACATACCATACCAATAAAAGAAGAGAACAAGCCTTATAGTTAGATATAAAGATAAGTCAATCATATCTTGAATCTTATTATTCAAAAATACTTTAAGAAATTTTTAGATGATAGTATTATATTTCCCATTATGAATTCTACCTAGGTATGTAATCTAGTCCTAGTATGAAATAAAAATGGTGAAATTAGACACTGTACATTTTGAGAACCTTAGTCAATCTTTCTATAAAAAAAATTATTCCTTGTGTTCTATATATGAATTAATTTATAGAGTAGTGGGTCATAAATTATGTCATTAGTATATGTATTTTTGGGACATAGTTAGGTCCTAGTGGAGAATGATGATAGAATGAAAATTACTATCACCACTAAGTGGGAAACTTTTTCATACAAAATAATGACATTTGGATTAATCAATGTAGGTGATACATTATACTTGGCCATCAATTTTTATTTTCAATGAACTATTGGTAAATTCATCATCATGTACATGGATGACTCAAATGCATTTTATAAATATGGAACAAATCATGTGGCCCATTTATTATGCGTATTTAACATATTTTAAAAATATGCAATCTCCTTAAAACCAAAGAAGAGTATTTTTTGGGTCATAAAGGATAAATTTTTGGGCCATGTTATCTCCAAGGAAAGAATTTAAATTGATCCAAAGAGAAACCTAGCCATTTTAAAAACTCCATATCATAACAGAAAAAATAGCTTAAGTCATTTTGTAAGATAAATTTTATTCATAAATTTATTTTAGGATTTTCATAGATTGTCAAGTTATTGAATGTTATGTTGAAGAAAGATGTACAAATAAAATTGATATAAGAGGAAAATAAATAGTTTAGGATGTCAAGACTACCATTTACCAAGCTTTAATTTTTGATTATCATAAATTATTTGAATGATTTATTCTTTTATTCATTTGCATTAGAATAGATAGTAATCACACATGAGGTAAATGAAAATAAGCATCGTGTTACCTTTATGAGTACTTATCTAAAATATACAGAGCTCAAGTATTCCATGACAATCAAGAAAATATATTCTTTGATTAAATATGTAAAAACATTTGTACATTATATACAACCTAATAAGACATATGTCATTGTCCAAGACCCAAAAGTGAATCTCAAACATACTCAAAATGAGTTAAGTAAAACAAAGAGCAAGTGGATGGCTAAATTAAAGGAATTTAATATTAAGTTCAAACCTGTTAAAATAGTAAGAAGGTAAGGTATCATCTAGATAATGAAAGATATTAATCTACATACATATATTGAATAATCAACTAATCTCAAGTAGTTAGAGGTGACTAGTCTACTAAGACTATTCAATATCAACTCATAGGCATGTGCCCTTCTGAGTAAAATATACAATAAATATGAACATTTAGGCTGAATTCATCACACTACATGATAAATAAGGGATATTTATACTTAAAAACTATGAAGTCATCTATATAAGGTGTGTATCTAAATAACAAGTTTAGATATATTTGACAAGTTTCACTAGAATATTAGAAGCAGTCACCATTCAAATATTTCTATTATACATAAAATTTTAAGGATGGGCTATTATAAGCCTACTATTTTTAAGGATACCCATAGCCATGTTATAAATTATCACTAATTTCAATTATTTATAAAAATATGAGTACACACAATAATGCCTTTACAACTTGTAACTAAAGGACACTCTTTTTCATAGTGGTGCCTAGATTTTATGGGAGTGATTAATCCTAATTCATCATTTGGAAATAATTATATAATAATTTTTATAGACTACTATACTATATGGAATAAGGTAGTATAAAAAAATAATTATATATCCCAAGTTGTGATAAAATTTCTTGAAGAAAACATCTTACCTAGATTTGGAACACCAATTTCTATGGTATATGACAACCATCCTACTTTCTGATCTTATGAGTTCATTGAATGGTTTAAAAAAAATATATTATTGTTAAGTTCTCTTCTAACTAATATACACAAGGAAATGGAGTTCCATAATATACCAATAAAAACTTTATAGATGCCATAAATAACTCAATAGATGATAAGCCAAGATAATGGAATCTATTATTGAAATACACACTATGGGTAAATAAGACAAGACATTAAACTCACCTCAAAACTTTATATTTCCTATTATCATATGGAAAAAAACCCATGTTTATCATTACTATCAAGATTTTAACATAACTTCAGTCAATGCTTTTAACATTTCCTATCATTTCCTATTAGTAGGAATATATGGAAGAAGACGAAAAAAATTAGTTAATGATATTCATCATTATCCAAATGGAATATGGATGAAAATAAACTCAAGAAAACTTCAGTAAACATCAAGATATTGTCAAGTGATGGTTTGATAAATGGTTGAAGAGAAATTTTTTTATAGTTTCATATTTATTCTTCTTATGGTACAAAGCACACAAAAATAAAAGACAACATGAAAATTTTAATCTATTATCAATTATGTCATATCAAATCTCTAGAATTTTGGGTAATAATGCATTTTACAAATATATACAAGATAATGACTTGACATTTCAAGTCAACAGGGAATTTTTTAAACATTATTCCATGGCTGATCTAACTAAAAATATCTAAAAATGAGCATGAGTTATGATTTAATAGTGGAATTAGAATATATTTTATGCTTTCTTAGATTAGATTTCATGCTTTCCTAGATTAGATTTCATGCTTTTTTAATTAGTTTTGTTAAAATTTCAAAACATTTAAATTCACTTGTTGCCTACATTAAATAATTTATTTTTGAAAAGGGGTGGATAAAATCATTAAAATGGCAATTTTGAAGATTACCTTTGGTACATTAGGATCTTTGAATTAGGATATATTTCATGGTTAAATTGATATTTTATCTGAGCGAAATGAGTTCACTATAACTATGGAAGTTACTTCAATGTTTTCATGAAAATTTTAAAAAGACTTCTCATTTTAAAATATCAATTACACATTTACATCCGTAAACTTATTTAAGAGATAATATGCATTGAGAAAGACAAATATAAGTAATTTTTTTATCTTTTATGAATATTATTCATATAAAACCAACCAATGGTTGTTCCCATCCCTTCTTCCAAGAAAGCTTCAAAAGAAATAAAATTAAAAAAAACTCATGGATGAGGGGTGATTAAATTAATATCTAGTGGGGATATGTATGTCTATATGGTATTAGATTAATTATTAGAGTTGAACCAAAGGTATTTCTATTGGGGCTATGGATGCCTGGCTAGTAGTAAAGCAATTCCCAACTCTAAAAATTGCATGCTTAAAATCTAAAATATAAAAATTATAAGGGGACAAAGAGCCCTTAGTTTTTTTTAATCTTTATTAAAAATATCATAAGGGGAAAGAATATTCACAAAATCAAATATGGTCTAAAAAATGAAAAGGTTTAGTATGTTGCATGCCAATGCTAAACCTCTTTCACTTTTTTAATTTATTTATTATCTTCAAATGAAAATTCTAAATTTTTAATGATGTATGGGTAGGTATTATAGGTTATCAAACACTATGAAATATTTTCCTATTGAGTCCCCATTTTTTGTTACCAAAACCCCCCATTTTTTCATATTTTCAAATGAGGACCCACTTGGGCTTGAAAACTTCATTTTCATATCTCGTTTTTATAAATTAAAGCTATATCAAATTTATATCATAGGTTTAATATGAAGTCAAGGAATGAAATTTAATTATTATTATATAACTTTGACTATCAAATCTAATTATTTGTCAAAGTCAGGTTTTGGTTTTATTTTGGGCTAATAGAGATAATTACATGTTTATCAAAGATTGTTTTGTTCATTTTAAAATTTATCTTAACTTTATAGGTCAACACCACATTTTACACATATATTTCATTCTTAAAAACATCAAATATAAAACTGGCAAATAAATATAAGTATTCGAACAATCTAAGTTAATGATATCATGCCATCCAGCTTACTCATGGCTAAATCATCAAAGTTATATGTCTATTTCTATTCAAGTGAGTGATAAACATCAATGTGTATCAATCCTATTTATTTGTGGTCTATATGAAAATTTACAAGTCTATTTTCATTAGGGTATCCAATTAAATAAGGGTCAGCTAGTGTTACCATTTTACTTAATTACAACTTATGCTAAAAATACTAAGGTAGAGGGATTATTGCCTATCTAAGTCAATGAGATCATTCCACATAACATGATCATTTTAAATCACTCTATATATAATAAATGGATATATCGTGAAGTTATAGATAATTGAGTACCATCCATGAGTCATCATCTCACTTACGTGTAACAAACTAAAGCATTTTCCCTTGGTGACCATCCATATATGTGAGATTCATACATGTATATACATATCATTCTACCATGAATAAAAGTTACAAATTATAGATCTTCCCAATTATCAAGATAATCGAGATCCATCCATGTGATTACATCCCTCTCATATGTGACCTTGCATGGTGACACAAGTTATGAAACCCAACAACTAAGCAAACAAGTGAGAACAATTCATGTGTCAAAAATATTACCCATTTTTAGCTAAAATTCAATAAAAAAAACCAAAAATATAAGTAACTAAGTGGATAAATAATATTGAGCTACATATGTACATATCTTTGAGTTAAGATCTATAGCTAAGGATATAGAGATCCAATTCAAGTGATTAATTTATAAGATGTCACATGTCATTTTCTTAATAAGATAGTGTAAATGATGTAGGTGCATGTTTGAAAGTAGTTAATGTCTTTTTTTGTTCTTATGAGGTATAATAGGTCATTATTTTGAAATAATAATCCTTGTCTAGGCTTTATTGGTTAGTTTTAGGTCTTTTATAGGTGTTTTTGGTTTCTCATCAAAAACATGAAATTCTATTTTTTAAAATTTGTTTACAAGCTTTCTAACTAAGTTATGATATTTTGGAATATGGAAAGGGATATATCTTGTGTAAATGTTTTTAAGTATTTGAATATGTGTCATAAGTTTCTTTCATTCCCTTAACTAGTTTAAATATATCCTAAAACCATGACTAAGGTTGCAAAAACATAAGAGTTTTGTTAAAATAAGCATGATTTAGGATAAATCAAAGGTGGATTAGATTTTTTTATGCATTTAAATGAATAATATACACATTATACATTAATTAAGTAAATATATACCTTGAAACATCAAAAAGGAGAAATAAAAGGCATGAAAACATTAACATAAGCTCAGTTAGTGTTTGTTGCTAGTATATATGTGATATTTTGTAGATCTATATATCAGTCTAAATATATATGAATATAAGAGTTATATTATGATCATTTCATCATTATCTAATACTATGAATGTATAGTTTAACTACCTTGTATTTTATTTGATCTTGATATACATTTTTAAGAAGATCCTTAAGACATAAAAGTACGTCATAGTTTAAAGGGTTATACTCCAAGTGAGAAACCATTTACTTAAGCTTTTCATGATTAATCAACCTTGAAGAGTAATTATAAAGTATGAGAAATAATTAGAGTTATTAACCTATAAAAAAGGAGCCTTGGATATTTTATAGATGTTAATTCTTATCAAATTTCTTTCTTTCGACCTGATAGTAGACTATAAATCCTAGTTTAGGGTTTTGTGACACAAAAAACTTTATCACTTTTGATTAAACTATGAAAAAAATCACAATTTTATTTATAATGGTAGAATAGATAGTTTTTTAAAATAACAATTTGTTTTAATAATTTTAGTATCCATATATGGTAAGATATCAAGTATCTATTACTATAAACCTAGATGTTATTATTAAAACCCTTGTAGATAGTCTTAAAAAGGGCATATCTTCAAAACCAATGAGCCAATTTGTTAAAAAAAATTATATAGGAGATAAATTATGGTTTTACACATGTTTAAGGTTATTTCAATATTTCAAACCACATGTGGTTTAATTTATTTGTGTTTCTCTATCTACAAACCTATAAGTAGGCCTAAAATAGGGTAAAATACAATCTTTCCATTTATCTTGAAAAACCAAGTTATAAAGGAATCTATAACATGTTACTTATCATGAAAAATATATGAAAGAATGTATGAGGTTATTTTAATTATTAGTAAAGTCTAAATTGTCTATTATTGGCCTATAGAATCTTAGATCAGGCTTAGAATAAAATTTTAACCATACTATTATTTTTATACATAGTTCAGAAAGACCCTATCAGTATCTCCTTCCACCATAGAGGTATTAGATCCCTATAAGTTTTTATAAAGTTGAAAGGATCTCAGTCTTTGATTAACAAGTTGTGACATAAGTTTGTAAATATGGTATTTAGAGCAAGATCTAGAGGAGGTCAGTGGAAGAAACCTACTCAATCAGTATTACTTGAGGAGATGTGAAATAATGAAGTTTATTTTCAATCCATAGATATTAATTTGAGAAGATAAATTTTTGTTGCATATTCCATTTATAGAAAGATGAAATTCCTCAATAATAAGAGGCATAACAAGAAGATAAAGGAGAATAAATGGCAAAAGTGAGACCTATTAGAGTAGTTATGTGAGTCAACTCAAAGCCCAAACTATAAGTACATATGTTTGAAGGTAGTTTAGATGTTGAGGATCCAATTTAATGGATAAATTCCATGTATAATTAATTTGAGTATGATGGAGTGAATGATGACAAAATTTTCAAATTTGCTAGTACAAGATTAAAAGGTTATGCAACCCTTTGGTGGGATGGAGTTTAAGATGAGAGGAGAAGGAAAGATAAATAATTGGGACATAATGGTGGATAAATTGAAAGTAAAATTCATTATAAAATAATACCAAACTAATCTATTCAAAATCCTTAAAAATGTAAGGAAAAATGAGATGATAGTCAAGGACTACACAGTGGAGTTTTACAAGTTAACCATCATAGTAGGACATTTAAAATAAGATGCTTAAAACGTGGCTAGATAAATAAATGGGTTAAGGTTAAACATCCAATATGAGTTAAGTAATATATCACTAATATCAGTTTAGGAGGGATACCAATTTGACCTCAAATCATAGGATAAATTGTCTATGAAGTAGACTCAGCATTCAAGAGGTAGAGGTATAACTTTTAGAGGTAGAATACAACATGGTGAAAGGAGTTAGATGTAGATACATAATGAAGAATATATAAGTTAAAAAAGTAAATGTCAAACCACAAGAGGTGGTTACTCATTCATAATTACAAGACCATTCAAAATAGGTAGAGTAAGAGGATTCATATGTATATGTTTCAAATATAGTAGGTGTGTGCATAGATATTATGAGTTCCTATAGAATACTTAAATTTTTTGAAGAAGTGATCAAATTATCCAATTTGATGAGGAGAGTGTGGGATCACCTTCTCAAAAATATGTACCTAAAGTTTGATAATCCTTGCTTATGAAGAGAATGTTTCTCAATCCTAACAAGGATATGTAGGAACCTACACAAAAGAAAACATCGTTTAGAATGACTTATAAGTGAAAAAGTAAGCATTGTAAGGTAATTATAAATAGTGTAAATATTGATAATATAATATCTTTAGAAATGGTTTACAAGTTAGGATTTAAAAGAGTAACACACCCTATGCCTTATAAGATGTCATGGTTTTAAGAAAGACACTGAGTCTTGGTAAATGAAAATGAAAAGTGGAATTTCATGATATTCAGCTACAAAGATAAGGTATTGTGTGATTTCATAAATATGTTTGTTTTCCTTTACCTATTATACATACCTTGGAAATTTTATATGAAATCCATACATGATGGGAGAAGAAATACCTACACATTTTAAAATATGGAAGAAAACATGCACTCATAACATTGAAATAAGGTGATTCTAACAAGTTAAAAAGTGTTAATTCAACAAATTAGGAAAGAAGAAGTTATGCATTGGTTGGAATGACTAGAATAGTTGTTAAAACTACAAAATTTACTAATTTGCCTTTATAAATACATAATTTTTTGAATTAGTTTTTTCATATTATTATGGATAAATTGCCTAATGAACTACATCTAATGAGAATCATCAATCACCACATAGATATCATTTTAGGATATGATATACCAAACAAGGTAGCATACTAGATGACACCAAGAGAGAATGAGGAGATACATAAACGAGTGATATAATTATTGCATGAAGGCCTAATTAGAGAAATTTTGAGTTCTTGTGCTATTTCAATCATCATAACTCCTAAGAATGATGGAGGTTGTAGAATGTGCACTTATTTAGGATCCATAAACAAGATCACAATATGATATATATTTTATTTGATTATAATTGATGATCAAAAAGATTGTTTAATTAGTGAAATTTATTTATCCAAGATAGACATGAAAATTGGCTAACATCAGTTTAGAATTAGAGAGGGAGATGAATAAAAGACAACTTTTAAGACCAATCATAGACTTTATGAATGGATAGTAATTCCATTTTGGAATAATAATGCTCCAAGAACCTTCATGAGGATTATGGATGAGGTGTTTAAGAATTTCATAAGTAAATTGTCATTGTTTACCTAGATGATATTATTATTTATAGTCAGTCAAAGGAAGAACATCTTAAGCATATTATGATGGTCTTAAATAAGTTACAAGAAGAGAATTTACTAATCAATCTCAATAAATGCACCTTCTTGAATACATAGTTGGTATATTTTGGATTTGAAATTTATGAAAAAGGATTAAATATGGACAAAGAGAAGGTCAAATCCATAGTTAATGGCCTACTCCAAGAAGTGTCTTTGAGGTAAGATGTTTTCATGGCTTGGATAGATTTTATACAAAGTTTATAAGGAATTTTGATTGAATTTGTGATCAAATAATGGAAACCATCAAAGGAAAGAAAAAGTTGATGGACTAAGGAAAATGAGACAAGTTTTTAGTTCTTAAATAAAAATATTACAGAACATCCAATATCAGCCATACCTAATTTCACCAAGTTGTTTCAAGTAAAGTGTGATGCTAGTGGGACTACTATAGGATTTTTTTTGACCCAAGAGGGGAAACCAATTACATACTTTAGTGAAAAATGCAATGAGGAAAATAAGAGGTACTTGACATATGACTAATATTTCAATGTTATTTTCTAAGATTTAAATAAATCGAGGAATTACTTGATGCCAAAAGAGTTTGTACTCTATATAAATATACATGCCCTACAATTAATTAGTATAAAAAATAAACTAAGTCAAAGGCATATGGAATGGATTTAATTTTTTTAAAAGGTTTTATTTTTTATCAAGAATAAGAATGGATAATTTAACAAAGTTTCATATGCATTAAGTAGGAGAAGACTGATTATCTAGTAGTTTCAAATGATATATTTGGTTTTGATGCATTAAAGGACTTTTATAAATAAGATCCAAATTTTTTATAGGCCTATGAATCATGTGATAACCTATTAAATAGAGATAGGAATCCATGTATGGACTATATACTACAAGAGGGGATTTTATTCAAGGTCATCCAGCTATGCATACCAAGAGGGTCAATGAGAGATAATCTAATAAAGGAGGAATATAGTGGCAGCTTGGTAGGACACTTTAGAAAAAAAATTATATCAATTGATTACACACTAATAATGGTTAGGAGTTCAATATGATGTGAAGTGTTTTTTTATAAAAGTATAGAATATTTCAATATGTTACAGTTCAAAGTAAAAATTTAGGCCTATATCAACCATTATCTATTCCTAGTAGGCCATGGGATTAAGTGAGTATAGACATAAATATTGGGATGCCAATGACACAAAATTTAATGATTAAATATATTTTTTGGTTTATATGTTTTCTAAGATGGAATAATTTATACCTTATATAAAAACAAAAGATGCAGCTAACATTTCAAACCTATTCTTCAAACAAGTAGTGAGATTGCAGGGCTTCTTAGAAGCATTATGTCTAATAGGGATACAAATTTTATTCACCATTTTAGGAGGAAATTTTGGAAAAATATAGGGAAAAATTTAAGCTTAAAAATAACTTAAAATACATAGACTGATGGTCAAGTTGAATTTTTTAATAAGTGTCTCAAAAACATACTCAAAAGTTTAGTAAGTGACCATCCAAAATAATGGGATTAAACACTAGTTCAAGAAGAATTTGCATATAACGATTCTCCAAATACAAGTATAGCTTATAGTATTATTTAAAATTGTTTAATTTATATATATATATATATATATATATATATATATATATATATATATATGATTAATTTATGAGTTGAATAACTTGGGAAAGTAGGATAAAATAAGTGAAGAACGTGAGGATATTGTAACAGTCATGCAAAAAGTGCATGAATAGGTAAAACAATAACTATAATTACACACACACACACACACACATGATTAATTTATGATTTTAATAACTTGGGAAAGTAGGATAAAATAAGTGAAGAATGTGAGGATATTGTAACAGTCATGGAAAAAGTGCACGAATAGGTAAAACAATAACTATAATTAAATTCAAGTATAAAAAATTTCTAATATGAGAATGAAGTAAGTGAAT
This sequence comes from Torreya grandis, assembly GCA_037957365.1. Taxonomy (NCBI): domain Eukaryota; kingdom Viridiplantae; phylum Streptophyta; class Pinopsida; order Cupressales; family Taxaceae; genus Torreya; species Torreya grandis. The sequence goes on from JARHVA010007153.1 coordinate 715,455, forward strand.
TTTTAGGTAGGATATATTTTAATTTCCCATCTCAAAAAATAAATATACCTTATGGGTGAATACAACAAGTTGAAGATGAATAAAATTGGACCTTACAAGGTCTTAAGAAATATTTATACTAATGCATATAAATTGGAATCATGCCCATTTTTTCCCTAAAAGTAATAGACACAACACTAAAATTTAATAAAAGAGCCACCAATAGATATAAATTATAATCCCTTCTAATCCCAAAATGTAATATTATAACAACCATAATGCATTAACTAGATGCAAACCAAAATTAAGAAGGCCACAATCCTTATTTATTCAACCAAAACTCAAAATGTTCTTCATGAGCTCGTGTCAAATGATAAATTTTATTATAAATTTGATATGATTATAAAATTCAACCTCATCCATTTCAAATGTAATTGGTGTTACATGGTTACTTATTCATAGTCTAGATCTATTTCATCTTCTCTTCATGTTCCCAAAAACCTTTTCCTACCACATGGTGTCCTAATTCATACTTTTTGATCTATAAATATTTCACATTACAAATATATCCCCATGACTATGGACTAATAGGATTATTCCATATGGAAACATCCCACTAGCCTACTAGCTCAAAGGCTTTTTCATCAGCATGGAATTTGATGGGACTACAAAATCTTAAGATGATGCCATGTTCAAACATATTGCTAGCCCATCATCCTAGTGGAAGGATACTTTTACAAAAAACTCTAAGATAAAGGGTTGTTGGGATGATGCCATATGAAAACATCCCACTTTCTTACTATCCTAGAGGAAGACTTCTTATATATTAATCTCTAGGATCATTAGTCACTAAGATGATACCACATGGAAACATCCGTCTCATGTTATATTTGAAAAGAGGGATTCATGTATGGTCATATCAAATATCATGGGTCATTAGGCTAATTCCACATGGAAACATTCCAGTCACCTACTAGCCTAGAGGATTCACACTCTATATGGTCCTCTTTGGGATCATGGGTCACTAGGATGATGCTATGTGGTAACATTCGACTCTCCCATTATCTTGACACTAATCATGCATCATACCATGATAACATCACTCCTAGTTTATTAGGATGGTGACATGTGTCTTACTCTAAACCATTCATCAAAATTCATGAAATCAACTAGGGAAACATGGAAAAATGCCCAAGTAATAAATTGGTTAAGTAAAAAGGCCACACAATGAATAATTTGAAATTGGAAAAGGTAAATTTAAAAAATATTATTGGGTCATTAGAAATGGCCTGATTAAGGAAAAATATTTTGTAAAGAACTTGATGAATGACAAAGTTCAAGACAAAGTAAAAACTAGGTGCAGATGAAGTCATAAATTGATTAATGCACAACCAAAGGAAAACATAGAGACATAGAAATGAATTATAACTTGACTAAGGAAAATAAAAATCCAAGAACTAGATACTACCAAATATAAGATCTACGTAGAGTCCCAATCTTAAAAATGGCTTAAGGCATAAATATAATTCTATAACCATTCATTTTAGCAAATGAATAAGATACAAGCCAATAGTTCACAAAGAAAACACTAAGATGGATCTTGACAAGAACAAAGTAAAGGTAAAGCTCACTTATTAATAGTATGTCACCATTAATGCATCTAATTCTAGGTATGCCTTCCTCAAAAAGTCTCTACTAAGCTAAGGAATCTTGAATTCACTTTGATCGACATGACATGGAACTAAACTAATATTTTCATTGGTTTAGTCAATTATTTAATAATATCAAGGTAATTTACTCTATCTATAATCACTAAGGAACTTCTCACTCCCATGATTTTATGGGTCAGTTATTTATAAGATTATACTTTGTGCATTAACACATAGATCCATTTACTCCATTAAGGCTAAGACATTGAATATTTCATTTATCAAGGTGTATAAACATGATTTAAACCTAAGGTTGAATACTTGTTATAGTATTAATATAAAACTAAGTTATATAATCTATTCTTTTATAATTATATGGTCCTATTATAAGGAAGGTTTACTACAAATAGAATACTCAACTACAAAAATTAAATAGAACTCTTTCACAAGACATCTTGTCTTAACCAAAATAATATCAATATTAAATTTATTTAAATAAGCTATATTTTTATTCCCAATAATAATCTCCTAGTTATTTATTTGAGTTATAATCATAAGATAAATATAATTCAATAAATCACATCTCATTCAGATCATGAATAGATACGTAAGGCTTATTGACAAGATTCTCATAACAAGGATTTAATCAACTGAATCAAACTATCTATATTTATTAAAGAGGCAAACTAGCTAGGGAATTTTCACTTTCATAAAAAATACTTCCTAAAGATCTCTATAAATAATAAATACCATTTAGTTACATCTTAATTAGTCAAAGAGGTTCAATAGAAGATAATATAAATCTTTATCTATAATTGGGTCATTAAATAGAAGACTACCTTTTACAATAATTTTACAAGTATGTTTACTACTAAGAACATTAATATTACAAAATATTTAATCCATTTACATAGTAAGAGGAACATATCTAGTCTTGATTAATTAATGGGAGCACCAAGTAGTCTTCAATAACATTCCACATCCACTCCCAAACATATACTAGTCATAAGAAAGAATGATCACCACCCAATTTTTTTCATCATTAAGATAATACTATAGACACCCTTAATATTAATACTCCAAAATATTATCATTATTGTATCTCTTGGCAAAGTTAAGGATGGATATCTAAGCAAGGGTATCATAACATAAGGTGATCACCATACACCACCTACAATCCTATTCCTATTTATTACCCAAAGAGATTTTGGTACTAAACACATGATAAATAAGCACTCAAATTATCATTAAAATGAATCAAATAACTCAATAATATAATTCAAGTAGTCGAGTACTTATAACATAATAAGGTCTACCAAAAGATTAGAGTAGCAAGAGAATGTCTCACTCTATTACTTCCTTCCAATGGTCATGGAAGAGTTGAATAACCTACCTCCATGACCATCATAAGAGGAATTAAATATAGATCATCATTACATCCAATTAAGGTTCAAAAAAACCTTCCTAGGTCCTCAAAGGATAAGCATTACATGGTGGCCAATGCACAACCATGAGAAAATAATAAAACAAGAAGTAAACCAAGTAATCTTATTATCCTAAAATAAAGAAGATAAAATGAAGAATAAAATCATTTCATTTCCAATGAGTATTAGAAATATAAGTTAATAGTAATCCCACATATCAACTTCCATCCCACCTTTCTATTATGCTCTAGTTCTCCGGAAACATCTCTCCTAACCTGTAGTTCCTATTTTTTACTTCTCCTTTTCTTATGTTATGTCTAACTTCTTTTAAAATTGATTAAAAGGATCCTAAAATAAATGATCCTAACTTATATAAAAAGACATATCAAGATAAGTGAACCACCATTTACTTACTAGCCCTTGCCTCATTACGTGACATTCTTTTCCATGTTTAATTAAGGGGCATAGTTTCTCTTACAAAATTTCTTGGCTGCTTCCTAGGTTTACTATCCTCAAAACCCACTATATCATATTATAATGAAATAAATGGAAGATATTATAGTAAGCCAAAAGAAAAAATAGACATTGTATAAAAAACCAAATGATTAGAAGACAAAAAGTTTCACCAACAATGTTTAAAGGCTAGTTACTGAAAACCTATGCTAAGTTATAAAAGGTGGTAGATGATAACCTAGGAAGTTAAGTACTTAGTGCATGTCTCAGAAATGTCAAGATAAAAAAATAGTGATAAAACCATGATTTTCATAATCTCTTTCCTTCATACACCTTTTTCCTATTCCTGCAGAATTATTTCATCCATGAGATATGCTATCATAATAGTTGAGGCTTGCAATAGTAAGAATGCTAGATCATTTACTTAAATAATCATAATTATATTTCATATTAATTCATAAGGTTCTGAAGTAGGGTCAATATAAAACTTAGTAAAATAAAAATTTGAATTACAACATAAGTAAATAATTCAAGTAGTACTTAGCCAAATCTTACCATTTGCATGATCCACTCACCTTGAAATCATCACCATCAGGGGAGAATCACCAATGATTTAGCATAATCAGATTTTCCATAATTAAATCATGTCTTAATGGGTTTTAATAACATTATTTTATAGATTCAAATAAGAGTAATAATGGTCCCATATACATCACGTGTCCATTGGTGAATTCCTTGTCATCCTACGAGTATAAGTGTTAGTGTTATTTAATTATCATATGTCAATTAGAAATTGAAGTCACTTATTATCCATGAGGTGCATTATATTCTACCCCCCCCCCCCCCTCCCATTAGAGATGCATTATCCTTGGTATAGGACTTCTTTTCTAACCTAACAAGGTTTTTAGATCCAATTGACTATTGAAATATCATTTTGAATTATCTATTTGCCATCCCAGGTGGGCACACAATATGATTTATTTATTGAATCCCTTAAGAACATCCTTAGGTGTGGATATAAACTACTACATGGAACCACATCTATTATTCCTTTTATATTTATGACATCCCTTTGATTTTATTAAAAGTATATTTATCCTAGATCACCAATATTTTTAATACTAATTCTCTAATTCGATTAAGAACAGTGTGACATAATCCCTTGAGAGTTATATCATAAGTCATGTATTACACTTTTGGGATGAAATCATTTCTTACACTTATTCAAGGCTTCTTCTTCAATAATTTTCTTGCAAGACTGCTACTATAATTTTAGAATAATAAGAATTTCTTAAAACCAATTCATAAGGATGCATCAAATTTTAGATCTTAAAATTTCGAAATTCCTTTCAAAAAAATATCTCTAATTTAAATATGGAAGTGTCCAATTTAATATTAAAGAATTTTTAATTCAAGGCTTTATTGTCACTCCATATTTTACTAATTGCATTGGTTAATGGATAAATTACAATTAATTCCTACAAGAGGTGATTCTTTATGATGTAAATCACATTGAAAAACACATATATTTAAATCAATTTAGAACCATAATTTATCTTTTATAAGCATGGGAATTCAATTTCTTGTTAAATATGCAATTCATTCTTAGATAAGAGTGATAGTTTTTACTCACAAACAAGTCATCCTACTAAAATAGGGATTAATACTCAATCATGATGTTATGAGATCATATATAATTATTAGAAAAATATGGAGCACTATTTATTTAACATATCAAGTGCCATATAAAACATCAAGGATATTCTAAATAAGTAGAGTATAGGGAAATGCCTCCCATCACAACAATTCTTCTACAAAAGAATACAAGCATGGGATTGTCTCCCTTTTCCATATACCATGCCATTCATGAAAGATTTTAAGAAACCTATTAACATTGAATTTAATATATGTAGAATGTTATGATCTTAGTCTACTAGCTAGGATATCATGTGCAACTTAATATGTAATAGTCTCTCATGACATCAATCTACTAGCCAATTAAATTATGTGTTGATTAGTAGATATGTGGCCCTTGGGACATTTGTAGACTAGTCAAGAATCAATGTGCCAATAAATATGTATGTGAAACTTAGGAAATTATCCCACCAAACATGAATTAAATATGCTAATAAGTATGTGTGGGGTTTTCAAGACATCAATCCATCAACCAATATCTAGGTGTAGAGTAAAGAGACAAAAATAGCCAATACACTACGGGCCTTCAAGGCATCAGTACACCAACCATTATAAATCATAGAGTGATATAGATAGTCAACAATCCAATGTCCCAAGACATGTCAACGTGAAAATTAAGATATTTTCAATGCATAGATGGTCCCTAGGCATGTCAAGATGTAGAGTGAAGAGACACCTTTTTATTGTTGAGATACCTAGGTGTTTAAGACCACCACATATCATGGGTGAGGAAAGATGGGATATTAAATATATGCAATAGATCCCAACCATGACCCACTAAACTATCATTTTCAATCTATTTATTCTCCCCAATACTCACCCAATGTGATAGTTATTCACATACTAACACATGAAACCAATGTAATAAAACATTGTAATCAATTAAAACAATGTCAACTTATCATGTATGTGTAAAATCAATAAAAGGATACCAATTAGTCTTAATAATTAAATAAAATCCAACAAAAAATTCATCAATGAATTCCATGATTAACCTTTAGCTTGAAACATTTGAAATCAAGAAGAAAAACATGTTGGTTTTTAAGAAATACAAATAAAAACTTAGATAGCTTAAAATAATTTTTGTAAGCGCATTGAGTTAAAATTATATAATAATACAATCACTAAGTGGATGTATAAACCACTCAAGTGTATAATGAGTAAGGTAAGAGTACAATGGTGATCCACTATTCATCTGAAGAATCAATATATGTCATAATATATGGGATATGCTCCACTAACCATTACTAAATTTTTTTTTATAGACCTAATTACCACTTTATCCTAACAAATTGTTTGATTATGAGTAATAAAATTTAGGAGGGAACTACACCACTACCACAAAAAAAATGATATTTTCAATTTCAATAATAACATGTACTGGGGTGATATACCACTGCCACTACACAAAATGATACAACTAATTTTATTAATTTAGGATATGTTATAAATGTGCCTCTTTAGGGATCATACATACAATTGTTATATATTCATCACTGACGAAGGTGTGATATGTTTTGGAAATCATGACTCATTGACCTTCACATGAGAATTTATATTAGTTCAACCTAATATTAGATCTCACTTGTATGTGCAAACATAATATTAATGGAAAAAAAGATGCAAAGCTATTATTTCATGAGAATGGTACCTATATAGTCACCTCCTTAAGATTACTAATAATACATAGTACTATATAAGTTCTCAAGGTAGTAAGAAGTCTAAGATGTTAAATAAGTTCTTGTCATGAGAGAAAATAATAATACTAGATATATTTAATAAATTTAATATTGTTTACCAATTTTTAACCCCAAATCAAAAATGGTCAACCCCATATAGTTTAAAACTTTTATTATGGTTATTAAAATTTGTATATGGTCTTGTAATTTCTTGCAATGGTCTTAAAATGGTCTTGTTGTGATCACATTAATCATTGTTTAGCATTGACTAAGGTTTGGTCTCATATGTACTCGTCTAGTCTTAGGGGCCATTTATGAGTCATGTTTTTATCAAGTGTGGTCAAAGGTTTAGTATGGTATTGACTCATTATAATTTTTTTTTGATATGTATTTAAAGTCATATATTTATGCATTAACCTCTTATTATGTTCTTAGATGCCCCAAAGTTATTTTTGTCACCTTTTGGCCTAATTTTGAGGAATCATAGATACCATACCTAATTAAAAACATTTAAATAAGCCTCATAATGTATTTTATGTAATATATAAGATAGATAATGGTCATAACCTAAAAAACTTGCAGCCCAATGCCTAAAATGAGAAAAATACCCCTTTAAAATCACTTTTGGGCATTTATATTACTTAGAAAGATAAAATTGTGGGTGAAAATGGTTTAAAAGAGTCTCTTATACTTCCAAAAGTTTTTTATAGTATTTGGGTCATGTTTTAGGCCCATAAAGTTTACATAACACTCTATCTCCTTCCTCATTGCCTTCATAAGCTCAAAAAGGCAAAATTTAGATGCATGGTATGGACAAGAGAGAGAAATTTGGATTCTAAAACTTTTTTAATTATTAGGGGTCCTAATGAGATTTAATTTAGTGTCATTAGTTTTCATATTCAATTCCCCTCCTTTATGAACAATCACTAAGAGTGACAGTAAGTCATTATGCCTTGTCCATTCAAGTAAGGTATAGTTTTGATCTTATTTATTCATGCCAGAATTTGATGGAGTAGGATGGTTTTATAGGTGTAAATATTCATTTAAATTATATTTTCATCAACCAAATCAACTCTATGAACTACTTTCATCTAGGAGAAAATTGTCTCAAGTGTGTGGAATGTATCATTCCAACTGCAAGAATTTTTTCCTGGTTGTGATCCTTTTCACCTTAAAAAGTTCCAAGTTCATAAATTTTCATTAATTAATATTAATTTAATAGGATTAATTTTCTCTTCCCTTGAAATATGATAATTTTATATAGTTCCAAGTGTCTTACTCTTTAAAAAGCATGGTTTGTGCATAAAGGGTCTTCCATGGGTCTAAGCATCAATGTTGGACCAAGTGGAAATAATAAACCAATGTATCATGATAGGATAATATTGATAAGGATATAATTTAAAGGTAATTAGGTGAGAACAAACTGTGGTCTTAAACAAAGGTTATAAGGGTGTTTTGGTCACTCACAGGTTGTTAGACCTATTAGTGAGCATTCAGACATTAGGTCTCATGATAAATAAGTTAGAACATAGGATGGAATTAGTAAAAACTTATAAGAAACCATGTGAAATTTATAAAACCCATTTTATCATCAAGAAACATGAACTTTGTTCTAGATTCTAACTCTCATACATAAAGTTTTGTTTATGGATTAATTATATATATAGGACTATATAGACTAAAGGGATAGGTTGAGGATAGGATAATGCCTATTAATGAGGTATATAGTGGTTAAATCAGATGATAGATGATGATACAAAATTTGATACTATAATCAAGGTGTCTAAGACTCAAAGGAGTTATTGTTATTAATTTATACAAACAAAGGTTGACCTATATGTTCTAAACCTATAGGTCCTCATTTGGATAGAAAAACAATTATCTTGATAAGAAGAACATGTATGAAACATGAATCCATACAATTTCAAGTTACATCATAGACTCATAAAGATATCTTAGCTAGTTGATAGCCATAATGGGTTGAAGTGACTATGTTCAAAAAAATAAAAGAGTATATAGGTTAATACTCATGCATAGGCCCAACTTCAATACTTGAATGTCAAGGTTGTAGAATACTATGAAAGAGATAATGAAACTTATGAGATAGTGGAAGTGAAATTTCAATGATGGTTTTAATTCTTTCAACGTGCCATGATGGAGTGAGAGGATCATTCTTAAGCTCATGTCAAACTTTCTCTAATGACCACCTACAACCACAATTTGAGAAGGTAATTCTAAATAGGTGTGTTTTTGTGAAATGAAAGGTTTTGGGAAACTTTAAAATGATATAAACTATAAATAGTATAAAAAAATAATTTAAATCTTAAATTATTTGAAACTAAAATCCTAAAAGCTTCAAATTCATGCAAACCACCCTAGTAATCACCTACATGATACTAGGTAAATAGGCTCGTCATAAACTTGGAAAGAACACAGTGGTGGATTTGAGTTTTGGGTGATATAATTTTAAAATGTTATAATTTATTTGGAATTTGAAATGAATAGGGATAAGGTTTAGATAAATCTGATCAAATCAACTTCATTAAACCCCACATACATTGTTCATCTCAACCTACAAGCCGCCCATGGCTATGCATGAGGGATGTTGTTTGTTTTTAAGTAAAAAATGATTTGAGGTAAGATAATCATTGGGAATTTATTTCATGGTAATATTATAATCTCATTTAGACCTTCAAACTCAATAATAAAAGATAGAGTAAAGATAAACCCTATCTAATCCTAACAAGTCTAAGGACAAACACATAGACCTTATGATAAGTCATGAGAACAGTGGTTGATTGAGAGTGAAGTTATGATTTTAAGATTGTGAGAAATTAATATAAAAAGTACATACCATAAATAACCAAATAAAGGTATGGGAAGGAAATAAATGTGCCAATTTAGCATTTGATACCACCTCCAACTTCTCTCATGTAAAACTACAATTCAAGATAGACTTTTTATTGCTTGTTGAAACCATGTCACTCTATATGGAACATAGTGGCTCTCAGAGATGGTAATGAGGTCACTAATATTCAATATTGTGTTCTTTTTTTTGGTCTAGGTCCTTAGCATTCATAAAAAATGCTTAAGAACTTTGACCCCTCTCCAATTGCATTTTTGTAAATTGAGAGCCAACTTATTTCACTCACAACTATATGGAAAAGATTCATAGGAACCTAAGCACTTGGGGAAATTTGAGGAGGGTTATATACTTAAAAATTGTGTATTTGGTTTATATATGGAGAGCCTAGGGTTTATGAACAATATTTGAGAATAAAAATAGGTTTAAACCCTCATAAAACCCTAGTAGAGACCTGATGTGAAAGATTGACTTACAAAGTGCATTAAATGATATAAATTTATTATAAAACCTCTTGTATATTTTTTATAACTCTTATTAGGTTCCAAAAATGTACAATTGTATGAACTACATTAAATGCACTATTTTTCAAGGTTTTTAGGTGTTTTGTAAGGTTTTGAGTAATGAATAACATGAAAAATATTTGATTAAATAATTTTTTGTGTGTTCCACCCATTAAAGCATAAAAATCCATGTAATATATCCTAGAAGTGATCAAACAAACTTCATTTGTCAAGGCAGTCTTCAATAGGCTCAAAAAAAGACTAGGTTTCAAGACCATTTTCATGGTTCTTACAGTTCCACAGGATCTCAGGACCTAGAATTAGACATTAAGGTTTGTGACATTATATGAAAAGTTAATCACATTATTTTTTGGGTTTTCACATGCGTGGGAGATATATAGAGAAAAAAACTAGTCTTTTAGGCAAGGATGCCTAATTGAGGACTAATGGGGAGAAGAGAATAGTAAAAAAAAGTTACTTCCACTCACTCTCAGAACATAAAATTTGGCATGGAGTTGTAAGAACATACTAGGTCCTCAAATATGTATTTAATTTCCTAGGATAATATGTAAACTATCCTAAATAATGAGGTTTATTTGGTTTTAAGGCTACAAGGAAAAGAGGCCTAATGAGAGTAAAAGGTGCAAAATGGAGTCTTAAGGATAGATTGATGATTCTATATGCATTTTTTAGGTATTATATTATTTTAATAGGCCATACATGGAGAGATAATGTATTGGATAATATTAAATTATTTGGTTTGCCACTTAGACAAGGTTAGACATGGTAGATGGAGGGGTTTCATGACACTTAAGCATATAAATGGAGATTGTCATTGAAATATCAAACCAAAGGAGTTTATAAATGCATGATAGGTGATAAATAATGTTTTTTAAACTATTTAATGGTGAAATTATGATGAATAATATCATTTTCACTCTTATTATGTATTGAAGTGTAATTTTCAAGAAGATGACCAAGGTGTCAAGATGAGTTTCTATCTCATATGCCCTTTGAATAATGGAACATATTAAAAGGAGAGACACATGTACTTAAGGACATGATAAAATAGTTTTTTAACTCCCTATTTATTTTAATTATTATTTGGATACTTATAAATCTCCTTCCTCTATTTCCCTCACTCTCTCTTTCTCATTTCTCTATATAAGTTACCACTTTTGGCCTTGTAATGCATCCACATTTGATATGGTGAAGCTATGATAAATCAACTAATGTTTTATACCTTTAAATAAATATTTAAATCTGATTTTATTCTATCAAATTATTTCTTAATTGTGTCAAGTAATCCATCATTAAATGGCAAGTGATAGTTATCTCTCCTTGTGTTCATCTCTCTTTTTCATGCTTTGTGTAAGTAATATGACTTCTAGTAGGTCACATGATGAATAAATGGTTATTTTGTATATATTTAAGTGTGAATAAGAATATTAGTTTCTATTATTATACCTACTATTCATCTACATTTAAAAATTCATTACTTTATACCTTCATGTTGAAACAGTTTTGTTAAGAGATCCTTGGGTTTAAAGATCAATTTTACAAATTACCTTCATAGTGCATGTTCAAATAATATTGTGTAATTAATATTGGTGTATCACCTCTATTATATTAGTTTTAATATACTTATATAATTTTTATTTCAAATAAATTATATTAGTGGTTAGTTATCAGTGTTGTGCAAAGGGATCTAGCTCTTCAATCTAGAGATTTACCTCTTTAATAGGTCACCCACAACCTTTAGGTGTGTTAATGTTATAAAAAATTTAAGGAGGATGGATAATCCCTCCTTAGGGTGAAAATTTTATTGATAATATTTTATACACACCTGGTAGGACATCATGGTCCAATAATTTGTCAAAGATAGATGTTGATCTTGGCAAATTTGAAGTTGTAAATCTTCCTTCATGTAGTATCTAGTGACTCTAGAATTCATTGGCTCTTGGTTATAGGTTAGTGTTTCATTTTAATGAATATTGAATGGAAAATATCATCTAATAAAGGCATTCCATTTTAATTTTTATAGATACCCTACTATTCATTTATAATTAAGAGATTTGATAGCAGACATCCATACTCCAATAAATCTTTTGCTACTCATATACCTATTATCAGACTTTTCTTAGGTCCAATTTACAAGAGGGAAGCCCTAATGAAACTAAAATTTGTTGTCTTAAATGAACTTAGTCCTTTATAAATTTCTCGCTATGATGAAATAGCTATGTCAGCCCTCAAAATTGTGCCTTCATACATAGGATAAATTTCCACTAATCCTATTGAACACATAATAAATATCGCCAACTTTTACACAACATCATAGAAGATAATGTTTCCATCAGATGTTTGGTTATTTATTTCAAGGGGAAGAACCTTTAATGGTATGTAAATTTGTCTCCTAACTCTATCACTACATGGGATGAATTGGGTGATGCTTTGAAAAGGTGATTTGAAGATAAATTTGATCACTTGTCCTTGACCAAATGATTGACTAAAATAACAAGAGCACATTAAGAGGCCATACAATATTTCAATATAATATTTAAAAAGACTTGGGATAGGATCACAATATTGGTAAGGCATACTTCCCATCATGATTTTGTTTATTACCTCAAATATTTCAATAGTGGCATATCTATGATGATTCAATCCATGGGAGGTGATAGTTTGCCTAATTCATATGAGACTTCTATAAGCTTTGATAACTAAATTTTTTTATGTGGGAAGATAGCCTCTACCCACCATTTCTCCTATTCACACACCTAATCGTAAGCAATCTATCCCTAATCAACCAAGCAAGAAAAAAGAGGAATATCTTATCAGAGCTCTTACAAAAAGAGAATAAAACTCTTAATAGGAAACAAAAACAATAGAAATAAAGAAATAATAAAGGTCCTTTCCATACCTATAAATCTTATCAAGATCATAAACAAAATTTTAAAGGTAAATACCAAGGACAAGGAAAACTAACTCAAGTGAGGTAACATAATGGATAAAATTAGAATGCCCCTTCTACTTAAAAAGCACATGTACCTATCTAAAACAATCTTGTACAAGACAATGGAGAGAATCCTTCATGGGACCATCCTCATGACCTTCTAGTTAAAAAAATAATGCATTTAATTAAGCTTATATGGCTCAATGGGGAACAATGCCTTCCATGACTCAATAAGACATGCATAATGGAGAAGAGAATAATGTTGGAGATGCTCAATAAAATGCTATTGTTGACTTTCTAAGTCACCCCCAGCCTGTCCATAACTCACAAAGATGCTATAGAATATTTTTTCACCTGTGAAGTGTCTAGTTCTTAAAAACTAAACCATACATAAACACCCCCCATTTATGCCCATGCTTAAGGTAGTCAGTACATATATATACATCAACTAAGTGATGATTTGCACCCATTAGACATTCTTGATGAATGTCCCATGTAAGAATATTTCATTACATGAGAAAAAATGGAGTTCAAGTTCGAGAATTAGTTTTAAATTATAAAGAGCATGCCTGGGTTCTTCCAACTTCATATGTCTTCCCATCTATAGGGTCCCTATACCTTCAAGATGAAGTCTCACACCAAATAACATAGTTTTGATTTTGAATCATAGACTTTGATATGTGATGTGCATATAACACTTTTTATATTAACATGGATCTTATGTATAAATAAATTATGTGGTGGTTCAAGGGAGGCCTACATAGTGATTGACAAGTGAAGCAAGGTATAAAGAGGTAGTTTGAAAAGTAGTTTAGTAGTGTTTGAAGCCTTATCAAGATAAGTAAATGTAGAAGAGGTGGTCAAACATAAAAATATGAGTAAATTCCACCTTTTTTAATGTTTCAATAATCTTCCACTCTTAGACACACACATGGACCTAGAGAGAACCCTACCACCAACTCCTAAATATGAATCACCAGATAGAATTTAAGAAGCATGGGCATAATGTCATAATAGAAATAAAAATTATATCTACCACCCCAAGTGCTACATCATTTGTATAATGGATTGATATTATAAAATCCTTATTATTCATTATAAAAAAAATTGACACATTTTTGGTAACCTTGCATTGCAAAAATTTTCCCTCCAAGAGTAATATTGGCTAAATCTTGCAATTTAATGATAATTAAGTCCACCTCCCTCTATTCTTATTATGAAATGTGTGTCATTTGTGTTTTTTTATCCTTTTTTGGGTTATATTCTCCCCTCTCATCATTTTCCATTCTTGGAACCTCTTTGTAGAACTCAAAACTCATTTACAGGTCATATCCTATGTGCACTTCAATCTATGTAGACATTATCTATGAATAATTTGTCATCTCTCTTCATGTCACACTATATTCCTATGTCTCTATGTGAAATACTTATGTATTTAGAGTTTCTTTGATAGAGTCTATGTAATAACATCTTGTTATTAAGTATTTTTAGTATGTTTACGATAGTAGGAGCGATAAATTTATTCTTGATACATTGCCTTTTTATTTTCAAGCACTTTCTTACCTTATCCCTCCTTTTTTTACTTTAAAAAATTAACTTTATATTATCAATAGATTTAATTTTTTTCTCTTTATATCTATAAACTAGAATTTAACTAGATGCACTTAGAATAGAAGGAATTTGGCTTACTCTAGAGGGTCATCTGAAGGATCACAATAGTACCATTCCTTGGGGATGTTCCCATCATTGTGATAAAATAATTTATGTTCAACATTCATAGGTGATCGATAACACTTTCATGCCTAGTGATAAACACTCTTGTCCCTTGCATAAGGTATTCATACTCATCACTCTACTTCATAACATACTTATGTGGTAGAACATCCACCTGTGCATGTTTTGAATGATAATAATTTTTGGCATGCACATTGAGACTAGTTTGAAGAAAACACTAAAGAATCAGTTCTACCCTTAGCTAAAAAGTGTAGTAGAGACTCATTAAGATCACCTGATGATTCCAAAAATTTATGATTCATTAGGATCATCCCCTAATTTACATACCAAGGATAAAAGGATCATCTATAAAGGTTATTGACTTCCATTTCATTGAGCTTATAACACCCTCTAGAAGAAGAAGAGTAAGAACATAGCCATCCCCTGTAAAAAAAGAATGGTTCAAGTTATTCATCTCCCTAAACTTAGTCTACACCTATATTTATAATTTTCCCTACACCTAGAAGAAGCTTATTCCCTATCCCATTCATGGTTGTGCATACAAATTATTTATTTATACCTTTTAATGGAGGTATTCCATTGATTCTTATCTAGTATGATGACATTCTATTTGTATCCCTCAAATCTTATCCTTATTTACTAGTGAGAATTCAACTTCCCCTATGGATCATATTTAAGATATCATGAATATATAATCATTGCATCATGTCACTAAATATAATTTCACAATCAAGATACTTGCCTTTTCATTCAAAGGCAAATCCCTTTAACGATACTAAGGCTTGAGACTGTATTATATTCACAAATGGGATGAACTAGGGGATGAAATATGTAAGAAATTAAAGGACCATAATGACCACTTATCCTTGATATAGAAACTCAACTATTAAAGGAGCCTCACATGAGATGATGGTTGACTTCAACTTCAGGTTCTAGAGAGTCTGGGATAGAATCCAACCTTTATGTAAGCCATCTCCCAACACTACATTTTTATATTTTATAAAATATATTAATACTGATATAGATGTGATGATTAAATCCATGGGAGGTAAAATACTACCCTATGACTATGAATAAATTGTTCACACAAAACATGGTTTGATCTAGGCATGGAAAACTGTACCTAGACCTCCTATGCCTTTATTCACAGAGCCTCTTTTTAGACAACCAACTATGCAACCTATGTTAACACATATCCACACCATAATGATACCACAACTTCATCTTCTATTTCACCTAATGAATTACATGAGGTTAAAATGATACTATAAATCTTTGGGAATGAGCTTGTCACTTTCAAAAGGTAGAAATTATAGTACCTTTGACATCATCAACCCTTCAATTAGAAACACTAGTTAATCATACCTCATTACCAAGGTGGCATACAAAAACAAAATAATATAATTCCTTATGCATATAAGTTTGATGCCACTAATGCCTCTATATCCCTTGTATTAATACAAAACAATCCTTCATAGGATCCCAAATGGTGTTTTCAATGCAACCAACTACATAGTAAAGATAAATGTATAAATGAGATAATGAACCAAGTAATCATGGCGTAAAATTCATCTCAACCTCAATATAAAATGAATACCATGGATCTACATGAAGGATAAATTCATGTTCCAACATAACAATAGGATTGCTCTACTCTCATCAATTGGTAACAAGAAAAATTCAACTACGTGAATAAGAATGGTGCACCAAGTTGGGGAATCACCCATGCTGATTTTAATACAAGATTCAAAAGAAGAGTGAGAGAGGAGGAAACACGAAATTGAATGCCCTTGAATTTAACACCATAGGTTAATTACATAGGTATAGAAGCCAAGACACCTATGCAACCTTTAGTATGTACAAAATAGGTTGTGTAAAGGTAAGGCCCACCTCAGACTAGTACATAGATATGGGAACATGTTGATGTCCAAAATCCATAGTCAAATAGACATCAAATTCCCTTAAACATACTCAAACAAATGAAGAATAATAACTTCAATGTAACTGTGTGGGATGCTCTTGCTATTCTATCTCAAAGGAATTTACTAGAAGATGCTCTAAAATCTTTTAGGATTGTAAGACATCCAAAATTACACCTTCTATATTTAATAATATATGCCATCCCAAAGTGGAAAAACTCAAGTGTGAAGTAGCACCAGGATTTCCCCATTCTACATCTCCTTGATCATCATCCAAAATCTAGTACACAATTGCATGATCAACTCAGGTGCAAGTAGTTTGGTGATGTTGAAGAAAATGAGAGATACACTTAGAATTGTGTATTACCTATTTTAAAAAGAGTGGACCATCTTGATGGCAAAATAATCAAAATTATGGGAATCTTTAAATATTTATATCTTACACTACATGTATGCCCTATCCTCTTAATTTCATAGGATATTGCATTTATTGACATACATCCCTACTTTTCCATTTTTCTCTCTTAAGACCTTGTGACAAAGATGGGTGGGTATTTATCTTTAGATTGGTCACATATGTTACTAATAACTAGATATGAGACTAAAGTGACCATCAAGGTTAAACCTATCTTCAAAAGCCATGTCAAATCATACTCTTCTAGCTTAGTTGAATTAAACTATGCAATGTTCAATCAAGAGGATAATTTGATTCTCCATGAGACCACAACACTACTTGAGGAGATCCCAAATGATTTTATGGATGAATGGGAATGTGAAATTTTAAATTTCAATCCATATCATGATGTAGAGTAGACAAGACTAGGTATATAATGTATCCTGGAGGAGGATTATATGCTAATAAATATTACAAAAGCATGGGATAACCCTAAGGGTACATGGTAGATGTAATTTGATGGTTCTCAAAGTAAACATGGCATTGGATATGGTGAAATGTTAGTCTCCCCTCAAAAGGAGAATTATTTCCACGCCTTTAGATTCAAATTTGTTTGCATGAACAATACTATAGAATATAAGGTTTTAATCAAATGACTTAAGCTTGCATAAAAGAGAGGAATCAAAACAATACAAGCATTAGGTGATAGTGAAATATTTGTCAACCAAGTTAGGTCATAGAGTTTAACCAAAAATAACTTTATGAAAGATTAAAAGTATAGAGTATATGATATAATTGAAGGCTTTGACATGTTCAGTATCATTCATATACCAAGATCATATAATACTAATGTAGATATACTCACAACCATAGGTACATAGTATGACATCCCATGTGATATAATGGAGTTCGAGAAGCTTTTGAAAGTTGTGATCAAAATAGTAGTCCTTGACAACATAGAGAATTAGTAGGTGTTCGGTAGAAAATAGTATATCATTAGTTTATTATAAGATGAGGTATATTTATGTGCCAAGAACCAATCACATATGCAATCCCAAAAATAGAATATCAATTCATTTGATTAAATGGAAATAAGCTACCAAAAGGGCTAGTCACCCTAGAAAGAATCTTCAATTCTAATGACCAATTTAAATAATAAAGGAAAAACATGATAAAAAAAAGGATATCTCTGCACATGTAACCATTTCAAAAGGAAAGACCCTAAAATATAGCAAGGTATACTCCCCAATATAAATTAAGAGATTCATTGAACTTAGTAGGAGATATGATGATATCTTTGTATGGAGCTATAAGGACATCAAGGGATTTGATTTAGGATTAGCACAACACATAATTGATCTTGACCCTAATGTGCATCTAGTCCAATAGAATCAGAGGCTGATCAATATAAATATTGAGATATTAATGAGAAAGGAGATCTTAAAAATCATTGAAGCTATTATAATACTTATAATTAACCATTCATCATGGGCCTCCAACTTAGTCATAGTGCAGAAAAAGAATAGAAAAAAATTGTATGTGTGGACTTCAGAGATCTAAACAAGGCTACTCTCAAAGACCACTATCCCCTACCACCAATGGAACAAAAATTACAAATAGTCATAGATGCATAAATATTCTATTATTTGGATGGTTACTTAGGATATAACCATATTATAGTGCAGGAGTTTGATCATTACAAAATAACATTCACCACTAAGTGGGGAACCTTTGCATATTGATGGACTCCATTTAGTTTGAGAAATGTAGACGTGACCTTCCAAATATCCATGGTTATATAATTTAAGGATCTCATTAAAAGGTCATCTTGGCTTTAATTGATGACATAAATAAGTTTTCCAAGCATAAAGAAGATCATTTAGGCCATCTAGAGAAATCCTTTGAAAGGTGTCAAGAGTTTGGAATATCTATGAACCCTAATTAGTCTTGATTTATAGTTCATGAAGGCACTCTAGTAGGGCACATTATTTCCAAAAATGGACTTGTAATTGATCTATAATGAGTCAAGGTTATCTCATCTCTCCCTCTCGAAAGTCACAAGAAGAGTCTCTAGAGTTTCCTAGGAAGAATAAATTTTTTATAAGATATGTGCTTAATTTTTCCACCTTAACCAAACCCCTCAAAACAATGCTCAACAAAAATTCTAAGTTAAACTAGACTCATAAAGGTAGGGAGAATTTTGAATCCATCAAGCATGTCATCACATAGGTTCCCACATTAATCAATCCATATTATAGAAAGGGTTTTATTCTCTATGCATTAAATGGTATTAAAGGTATCTCAACTATCCTTACACAGTAAAACAATAGTCATTTGGAGAAATTGATTCCCTTCTTCATCTAAGTGATGAAATATTATGAGTTGTATTATGGATTCATAGAGAAACACATCCTTGTATTTATGAGAGTACTCAATAATTTCAATCATATGATCTCCAATAGTAAAATCCAACTCATGGTTTCACATGTAGGAATCAAATAATTTTTTCTTAGTAAGGACATCAATGAGAAAAGGGCTAGTTGGTTCACAAAGGTAGAGTACAACATAGACATCTAGATCACCAAGATAGTATAAGTAAAGGGACTTTATAAACAATTAGATGAAGTGTAAAAGTTTGAATATGGAATAGTCTTAGTGTCAAATGAAAAAGATCTAATGGGCCAAGAATCTCTAACTAACTAGATGTAGGATATGAAGGCCTTCCTTCAATATGGTGTGTATCCTCCTAGCCTTGATAAAGCCAAACATAGGTATTTTATTTTGAAATGAATTAACCATGTGATCATTGGTGGAAAAATTTTACAAAAGGACCTCAATGTAATCCTCTTGAGGTGCATGAAATAAGATCAAGTAGGTAGAATTATTCCAAAACTCTTTGACATCCTTGTAGGAGGCCATTATTCACCCAAGACTACTAGTAGATGGATATTATTGGTCAAATTTATTCAAATATGTGCACACATACATGTGAAACTATAATAAATATTCCTTATTCATAGGAAAACAAAGGCTATTATCATTTCCATTGGTACCAATACAAGCCAATCAACCCTTTTCATTATGGGGCATATATTTCATAGCCATGATTAACCCACCATAAAGTGCTGGACATAAAGGGATCCTCATGATCACAAACTATTTCACAATATGAATGAAAGTAATATCACTCAAGGAGGCTAATGATACATCCGTCTTGAGATTTTACAAAAGCATTATAATAAGATTTAGTGTCCTATCCACCATTATCTTAGATAATGCATTGGCTTTCCTTAGAACCAAGTTTAATGAATGGGTCATCAAGCATAACATCTATTTGAGTACCTCATTAAAATATTACCCTTAAGGTAACACCCTTTTTGATTCCATGAATAATATTATGACTCACATCATAAAGTGAACCATGGAAGATAATAAATGAGCTTGTCATATTAGGCTCAAAACTGCCCTTTGGGTTGATCAAGTCACACCCAAGAGAGTGTTGGGAAATTCACCATTCATGTTAGTCTATGAAAGGGAAGCTAGAATGCCCACATCTATTGAGTTTCCCTAATTTTATCTCACCCATTAGTTTGAATTTCTCAAAAGTGATCCCCTTGAAATAATATTAGTAAAGCTAATGGAACTCGAAAAGACTAGAGTGAAAGCTTCACACACTATGGAGCTCCAATAGGTCTAGGTGAAGAGAGATTTTGATAAAAGGGTGACTTAAAAACTTTTACAATAAGGAGATTTAGTGATCAAATGGGATTTATAGAGAGTAAAATATGAAATTCATACTAATTTCAACATAATATAGAGTGATCCATATATTGTAATCAATTACAAGCAATCTAATGCTTTCTAACATGCTAAATTAAATAGAGAGGAACTTCCTATCCCAGTCAATGGTATCTATCTCAAGTATTATCTCCATTGATTCTTGTATAAATTGTAATAAGTATATTATACATTTTTCATTTAGTTAAGTGATTTGTGTACCTTGTTTTGGGATAGTTTCATTTCCTCTAAGTGCTTCTATAGTGTTTCTCTTCGCTTAGATATTTTTCATTTGGGTGCCTTTGGCATAGTTCTTAACTTTTAATAGGAGGGTTTCAATTCAATCATAAAATAGGGATACACATTTAGTGCATTCAAAGGTACAAGGACCAAAAGTTTCAAAGACTTAATGACTAATTGATTGCTTCCAAGGCTATTAGATTCTTGATTAATAGGCAAGTGGCCTATTGAGGTTGACAAAAGTTTTAACTTTATAAGTCACCCCTATCCTACACATAACTCACAAATATCCTACAAAATAGTTTCACACCTGTGAAGTGTCAAGTTCTCAAAAATAAAACCATTCATAGATGCTTTCCATCTATACCTCTACTTAAGTTAGTCAACATACATATACACATTGACTAAGTGATGATTTTCACCCACTAGGGATTCCCATTGTCCATCCCATGTAAGAATCATTCATCTTATGAACCAAAGAATCTCATAAATTCTAGAATTAGTTCTAAATTATAAGGAACACGCCCAGGTCCTTCTATATTCATGTACCTTCTTATTTATAGGGTCCCTATACCTTCAAGATGAAGTCTCACAGTAAATATTAGAGTTTTAATTTTTCATTATAGACTATGATATATGCTACACACACACCACTTCATAATATGATATAGATCCTAGGGGTAAAGTAATGACATGTTAATCTAGGGGAGGCCCATGTAGTGATTGAAAAGTGGTAACAAGGTATATAGATGTAGTTAGTAAATCACTTGAGTAGTGTTTGAAGCCTTTTCAAGATAATTTAATTTAGAAATGATAGCCATACATCTTAATATGAGTACATGCCACCCCTATAATTTTTTTGAGAATATTCCACTCTTAGATAGACTTGTGGAACCAAAAAGAACACTACCACTAACTCTTAAATATGAATCACCAAATAGAATTTAAGAAGCATGGATATGATGATGTAATATAATTAAAAACTATATCTACCACCCTAATTGGTGCATCAATTATAAAATGGCTTGATATTTTAAAATCCTTATATTTCATTTTAAAAATGGTAGACACATTTTTGGCAAACTCACACTACTAAAATTTTCCCTCCAAGAGTACTTTTATTGGATGAATCTTACAAGTTAATGAGATTTAAGTTCACCTCCCTCTATTATTCTTATACATTATGAGTCAATTGTATTTTTTTATCCTTGTTTTTGGGTTATGTTCTCCCCTCTCATCATTGTCTATTCCTAACACCTTTGTGTATATCTTAGAACTCACTTGCATTTTGTATCATGTGTACACTCAATTTTGTGTAGACATTGGTTGTGAATCGTTTGTCATCCCTCTCAATGTCACACTACATTATTATGCCTTTATGAGAAATAATTATGCATTTAGAGTGGCCTTGGTGGATTTTATGTGATAACATCTTATTTTTAAGTATTTTTATTGTGTTCATGGTAGCAATAGTGCTCAGTTTATTCTCGGTGTATCACCTTTTTATTTTCAATCACTCTCTTACCTTCTCCCTCAATTTTCCCTTAAAAATATTATTTTTATATTAGTGATATATTTACCTTTCTTCTCTTTAGGTCTGTGCACTAGTCTTAAACTAAGCACAATTAGAATAAAAGTAATTTGACCTACTCTAGAGGATCATCCCAAGGAGAAAAAAGGTCCCAAACCTTGGGCACATTACAATAATTATGATGAGATAACTTATGTTTATTACACATATGTGAGTGATAACACTTTCATGCTCAATGTGAACACTCTTGCACCCTGTGTAAGGCATTTGTGTGTAACACCCTATCACAAAACATCCCTAAACAATACAACATCCATGGATAAAAATTTTGAATGATAATATCTAACTTTATGAACTAATATCAAGAGGACTCATGTGTAAGCATCTACAAAGGTAAATTTAATAATAGATCAAACTCTATATCTATAAATATAAGGTCAAAGAATAGATTGGGTGAGGATGTACAAAGGGAAAGTAGTGGTCTAAACATGAAATATCAAGTAACTCAAGGATCAAGTATGCCAAATTTATCCCCTATGGATCATGTAAATAAAAAAAAAATAGAATGATAAATTTCCTTATGTACCTTCTCCTATGGATCAATTGACACAAGCTAGTGATATCATTATAGCTCCTAAAAAGCATGATAAATTTGGAAGGTCTCCTATAAACACTGTTGAGTAGATGAAGAAATTCCATGTAATCATCCCAATGTGGGAAACATTTTCCATCCCTATAAAAAGAGACCTACTCCATAATGAGCTCTCAAAGCTCAATGCATCATCTAGGAAGCCTAGTGAAAGAAGGCAAATTTTTACAAATGAATTAAAGACCACGGATGGAAAGTCAATAAAAAATGAAAAAAAGGATAAACTTATTCAATTTTACCTCTCTATAATCATTAGAGACTCATTGTTACATAATTTTTTGATTGATATTTAAGAAAACACATCAGTCTACCTAAATAATTAGACAAACAAGTTAAATTTGAAGTATGAGTCACACTCCAAGGGGATATTGTAGCTAGATGGATCAGTTACCAAAATAGTTGATATTGTCAAGGGTTTTTAAATAACCATCCATGTTTTTCCTACATTTTATATCTCTCAAGATGTGGTGGTTGTAGATGTGCTACCTCACATTTACCTTTGCATGTCAAGGGACTTTACTACTATGATTGATTAGTACTTGACTTTAGATTGGTCCTATATGGTATTTAGGACCAGGTATGGTGCAAAGGTCTCTATCAATTGTAAACCTTTATCTAATTTTCATGTGGATCCATATGTACCTAACACATAAAACATGAACTTCACCATCAATGAAGAGGAAGAATATCTTAGTGACTAATAATATATGACACCTATTTATGGCATAACTAAACTCTAAATTGATGAGTGTAGAGCTGATCAACATGGTTTTCATCCATACAAACTCATTAAATAAATAGGTATGAACACATATATCATACATGAGGACTATGATGAGTTCCATAAGGTAACTTATCATGATTCCCCTCAATAAGCTACATGGAGCAACTATTTTCTACATATGGATGATGATCATGATGTCATAAGTGTGTTAGAGTATGGTAGTCATGAAAATAATATAATTATTCCTATTAAAGAGGAATAAAGTCATGAATATGATAGTCAATAATTACATAGTGATCTATGGCAAATGTTGTCACATAAAATTTCACCCTTGTGGGAGAGATTTTTAGGATCTCTCACTCCTAGATACAATATTGGAATAACCTCATGTTGTGGGTATCTTGTAATGAGGTTAAACCTCTTGAGAAGTCTAGCTTCCTCTTGGTATATCACATAAACTAATACTTATACTTGGAAAAGTGATAAAAAGGGTGTATAGGATTACTAAGAAAAATATATGGGGTGATACACCAAATTATTTGACACTCACATAAGCTTGAAATAAACACTAACTTAACATAATAAAAAAATTGTTTACACAACATCATAAACTAGTAAATTTGCATAAGTATTTCTTAAACTAGGCTCACCAAACACTAGAGGAAATAAAAAGGAGCTGCAAAAATCACACAAAACATCCATTAATGGTGGAAAGAGATCAACTTTAGACCTAAAATAACTTTAAAACAGCTAAAAAGAGGCAAGACATAAGGACAATGGACATGGAAGACCACTTCTTCACTTGGCCATCATGCACAAGCTTGCTAAACACAATTTAGAGGTAGGAGATAGGTGAAAATGATATTTATTTCTTTAAAAGGTATTTATTAAAAAAAATGATAGGGTCTTACCTTGTCAAATGAGAATATTTATCAAAAATGGGGGAGGAATGGGAGATATAAGAGAAAAGGGGAACAGAGAGAAGAATCAAGAAAACAAAATTCAATAAATGAGACACAACCACTTATATTGAGTCTCAACCAAATTTACGTCAATTATAACTAATCATTCCTCAAAAAAATAACCCTCATTATCCCAAATAGTCTTAAAACCTTCTCATTGGCTTCTAAACACAGTAGAAGATAAAACTTTTTGAGGATGATGATATCATGATCTACTAAAAGGGAAAATACTCCAAAGACTTTTCAAACTCTATGAATGATCTATTTTCTCTCCTAAACCTCCAAATCTCTTTCCTTTGGATTTATATTCCCCCTCCACTTATTCTTCTAGAAGGTTCATGGCAAAATTTAGTTAACTTAACATAAAATGCTTAATTGACCATGGAGGTTAAGTTATAAAATTTTATTTTTGATGGTTTATTCTATTTTCAACATTAATTTTCTCCTCCATACTAAAATAAAATCCATGAAACCTATGATTCTCATAGACCCCATTGATGAAATTCGCAAGCTTGAGCCACCCTAAACTAGTTACCTTGAAACCTACTCCTATGACCGTTTGGTACCCTAAAGACCACTTATGGACCTATAGAATACCTGTAGACATCTCTATCATGCATATGAGGAAAAAATGAAGATTTTGACAACCTCTAATACCTTCAACAATGGTGGAAATCACCATTAAACCTACAACATTTCACAAAATGCCATCAAATTATTTTTGACCCTTTAGCTCAACAAGGCATTATATAAATCCTTTTGAAGATATCCAAGTGCCATATAATGATATTTTATGTCCAATTATACCTCTTCCATGGATTTATACCATTTTTGTCTTTGAATTCCTATAAAAATAAGCATTTTTGATCCATTTTGGCCCTCATAGACATCAAAACATGCATAGTTCTTATGATAAATAGGTTTTTGAGAATTTTTAGGGATCCCTCTACACATTCTAGGTGGTTTTCAAGTTATTCTAGGCCACTTAATAGACTTATGAGTCCAAAACCCCAAAACTAGTCAAAAGTCTCCTTTACAAGCTCAAGCAGACTCACCTTCTTGATGATTTCTCATAGAATGTGAATCTATATTCCTCCAATTATTTCCATTAATTCAATACCCTTGAAAATATTAGGCTCCCATGTAGAAGGTATGAAAAGATACACATGTAAAGATAATTGCCTGTAGGGTTTGTAAGCATTCTAGACATGCTTATACTCTTAACGATTATTCATAAAACTTAGACCCTTAAAAAACCTAAATCCAAAATTAATTTTAATTAAGTGATTTTATCTAAAATATAATAGAGGCACTTGTACCAACTATTCATGGTATAGAATATATGAGCATATGAAGATGGGTTAAAACTGGGTATCATAGGCCTGAAAAGCTAGAATTCCTCCGAAGGACCAATTTAACTCTCAAAATTATCCTATTTTATTGAAAACATTATCATTCAACATGAATAATCTCATAACACATTTTTAGATTATCAAAAACTAACTTTGATCTTTATGCCTTTAAGACTACCTATGGGGTTTTGAGCTTGCATGTGGGGTTTGCATGAAGTTTGGAGTGTGATAACTATTTAAATATTTTTAAGTGTCTTAAAACCATATTAAAATTATTTTAAAATAATTATCTAATATTTAAAGCCTTAATCACACCTTAAAACTCCAAAAATTATGCCTTCTCTATTATTGACCATTATGAGACATAGAGGGAACTGTGTATAAAAAATGAGAACTTACACTTATAATGTGACCCTAAATATATTATTTATGGAAATAATAGGTAATTAGGAAAAATTTTACCAATTTTTAAGTATTTTGGATGTGTACTTTGTCTTATAGGCCCTTCCAAAATTTAGTTTGAGTTGCCTATTTTTTTCATGCTTCATGGGAATATGAATAAGTTTGTCTTATTTAACCTCATCATGATGGTATGGTAATGAAAATAAGGAATTTAAAATTTCCTATAATTCCTATAAAATTTTATTTTCCATCCATTAGTCATTTCTCATCCTTATACACTTTGATTCCATCTTCAACCTCATACCACTGTTCAAGCCAAGAAGATGGTTATAGGTGCATTTTTAGGTAAATTATTGTAGGATGATGTTATTTAGTAGAATTTATTTTTATTAATGATAATAAGA